>JANHGB010048461.1:0-30363 GCA_026283785.1 Coracopsis vasa
ATGGTAATCTTCTTGTGGTGCAGGTTGGTAGAGAACTACTGTCTTCTCTAAGCTGACTTCCAGCCCAAAAAGCTCAGGAGCCTTCACAAAGCAAGATGTTAAGTGCTGCAGAGCTGCTTCCGTGTGGGCAACAAGGGCGGCATCGTCAGCTAAAAACAGTTCACGGACAAGGTCTTAGTGTGAGCCTTCAGTCACCTTAGATTGAATAGGTTCCCATCAGTACGATATTGAATATAAATGCCGTCTTGTTTGTCAAGGGATAGCATTGTATAATATTAATATAAAATGTAACTAATACTGAATGAGTGAGTTAAGAATAGGAAACATAGATGATAAGAGCTTCTGCTGAGCATGTGTTGGAGGTTCATTGTTACTATTTTGGGCTAATTAAGCTAGCAAGTGTGTTCTGGTCCTTTAGAAAGCTGTGTTTTCCACATATGTGTCCCCAGACAGTACTAATTTCGTTATTAGTCTAACAGCTAACAAATTTTTTAAATTGTGAAGTGTTCTGTTTTCTAAAAAGCCGAAAGCTTATTTGGCTTTTGGAAGCACAAAATTGAATAAGCAAAGCGAAATGCTTATTTTTAGAGATTTTTCAGACACTCTGTAGAGTCTACTGTCTAATTTTTCACCTGATTTAGGACATTATTGTAATCCATGGTGATAAAAATTAATTCTGTTATGTTCTCATTTGTTAGATTATTTAATCTAACATGTTTTATTGTGCACTGAAATGTGCTGAAAGGATTCACGATTCACATGATTAGATCTTATCTGATGACACAGTAATGAGCAGCTGAAGAAAAGTAACATTTTAAGGTACTGTATCTAATTCATAAATGAACATGAGTATAGTGTCAACATTTTCACCATTTCCAAAACTGTAGCTCATTTAGGGAAAGATTTTCCTACTTTCATTTTCAAATTAGCAAGTTCTTCTTGCTCTCCGTTGTATGCCCTCTGATGTTCTTTTTCAGATAAATTAGTTAAACTTCAATTCTTTCATTAGATGTCAGTATTTCTCAGAAGAAAAAAAAATAATTTAAGCATTAATTAAATCTATTTTTACAGATACACAGACAAGGGTAGATGTGTCTGCATGAACATGAGGGTTTTGAACAGGAATTTCTCCCATGACTCCAGAATGCACACTGTGTAGAGAAATAATAGAGGGCTCAGAGCTTCTTGTGCTCTCCCTGTAAATTTATGCTTATAGAAACCAATTTCTTAATAGAAGATACTCTTTTATTTATTTATTTATTTACATTAAGAATGCTAGCTTGTTATATTTTTCTTACGCCTATATACTCTTTAGTCATTAAGATTTCTTCTACTTATAATTTGTTTTAGTAGAATCAGTTGCTTTCTGTTATTATGCTCAGTAAATGTGTTGAAACCTATAGCAAATTTTCTTAGTTTTTAGGTTCTAAGGATAAATATGAAGTTCTTCAGGAAAAAAAAGAAAATCAGTACTGAAACTAATTTATTGGGGTATAATGTAGAACTGCTAACAAAATGTCCAAATAACTGTTTCATGGAATTCATATTTTCCCACGTATTTCAGATGTTTTGTCTTAAGGCACTGTATGTTCTAAGGGGAAAGAACCCTCAGCCTAGTTGAAATCACTGGGGATTCTCCTGCTTGTTTTCTTCGCATAGGGACATTTTTTGTAGGGCATTGTGGATACTAAATGTTACCTGGGTTCAAAAAGAAACATATATAAATTCATGAGATAGAGATTTGTTAAAAGTTATTAAATTAAAAGTCAGAATCTTTGGCTCATAAAGTTCACAAGTTGCAAATTGTTGGAGTCTGGAAGAGTATTTCAGAAGCATCAGTAAGTACTTGCCACATCTATATCCTCTTCTGTGGTATCTTCTCTTAGCCCCTATCATAAAGAGAATTCTGGTCTAGGCTGTGGTTGGACTGTCTGTTCTTATGATACCAGGATTTTACTTGTGTAATAGCTTTGCTCACATGCAATCTTCATCTGTGCTTCAGCTTGGCTGTTTCTCACAGAAAACAAAGAATGGAATGTTTATAAGAGATGCAAGGCCTATTTGGAGGGATCAGCATCTGAGAACAGACTCACCACCTTGACAATTTTGACCCCAGATCTCTCATATCTGAAGATACACTCAGATCCCTGCTTTATATTTTCCCATTTGGAAATCTCCTGTCTGATGTTTCTCTTAGTAGACCTTGAATCCGTGACATGCACCAGCTGCTGCTCTAGTGCCTTCCCAGCCCCCTTAGAAAAACAGAAAGGTTGCCGCTCTAATTGTAGAGAAACAATAATTAATTTATTTTGTTGATCCATCAGGACTTCGGGTTTTATCTCCTTGATACATAAACATAAGCAAAGAAGAATCAACATGTTTTGTCTCCAGATACCTCCTTATGCAAATGTGTGAATCTAATTAAAGACCAGGCAGTACATTTTTACAGCAATAGTATCTGTTCAGTTGCCACACATTCTGCTCCATGGCAGAGTTGTATGCCATAGTAGTAAATAGCTTCATTGATTGCCAAAGAATAAAAAAGGAAGTCCCAGAGTTCTTAATATAACTGAAAATTTCCTATAGATTAAGAAGCAAATATATCATCTTGTAGGACTTAGGTTGTTGGGGAAGATATCAGTCTATGTTCATGTTGTTATTTGCTCTTTCTAGTTCCTCTTCTACATTTTTAAACAAGTCTAACAAAGCCAACATGGTAACAGAGCAAGACCTCTACTGTGAGCTCTTAGTAATGCCAACATGATTTACAAATCCATTTTATGTTTGGATATAATTTTGAAAATGTTTTACTGTTGAAATAATGGCTTCATATCATACAATTAGTTCTTTAAAACTGATATGAAGCCTCTTACAAAACAGTTTCTGTACAGGAAACAGTTCAGGAACAAAGGAACACACTCTATAATGAGTTTTTAAACATCTATTGTTTATTTACATGCTGTGCATAAAAGAAAAAAAAAAGAAGCTTTCATTCTGTTGACCCAAGATACAAAAATATGTTAGCCATTTTTTATGATAGTTTATATTAATAACAGCTGCAAACACTTCGCGATAATAAATAATAAAGGTAAAGAACACTTTTCAAAATGACAGATGTTAGTTATTTCCTGTCATCCAAGTCGTGAACTGGAAGTAGTATACTAATAACATTGGGGTTTATCTCTGTTTGTTTCTTTAATTTTTGAGAGTCTATTTGACTTGAGAAAGCATGTAGGAGTCTTTTTTTTCTTTTTCTAAAATGAGAGGGTTGGTACTTTTTGTTGTTTTAAAAATCTGAAAGTAACAGCTGACAGTCCAAAACTAATTAAAGTGATTTAGTAGATAAATTAGATTAAATGTCTTGGATCATTTACCAGCAGTTCATCCATTGTGATACTTTTTAGTAGGTTTGTTACCAAATGAATGTAGTAAAAACCCAGAAAAGCAATTACATTTTCCAATCTGAAATCCATCAGCACTGAGACTGTTAGAAAATATCTGAGGTGTGACTCAGGGTGAAATATGATTCAAAGAGGAACAATCAGACAGCAATAAAATGCAGAATGTACCTTTGTTAATAATTAGATACATCAAGCTAAAAGGGCAGGTGTTCCTTATCCTGGGACATGTTCTTGTGAGCACATTTTGGTTTTATCTCCCTTTCAGTGTGTTTTGAGGTTCTGTTTTTTTCAGAAGAATCATCAGCACTGCTACTGCTCTAAATTGTATCTGAGCTGTGCTGAATGATAGCTCATTTCAACCTTGGTTTTTCCTCTCATATTCATTTTTCATCTGTGATTTGAAAAAGAAGTAACTTCATAGATGACTATTTATACTCAAGCAGATATTAGTAAGGTAGATGGGTAACATATTTAAAAGTAGTAGTAAATGTAATTTCAGTATTGTTTTGTTCACTGCTTTCCTGTTTTCTTTATCAGGTACTAAAGAATCATAATATCCAGTGGTGTTAGTGCCAGAGCTGTGACACTGCTGTAAGGTTGTTTTACAATTTCAGTTGCTCATCAGACTTGGAAAAATGTATAGAATGTTAATACTAAAGCAGTGCAAATAGTTTTCAAAATGAAACAGAACTCAGCCTTGCTGATGACTTCAAATGAAATTTTCCGTCATAAAGTACCCATGTCATGTTAAAAAGGAATAGTAATTGTGTTTTGATATATAAAAACAGAATTTGGGAGAGGCTCCACACTCCATACTTCAGGCCCATGGTCTCTGGAGGGGAAGAATTAAAAGTGTTACTTGATCTGTGTTTGTGAACCAAAACCTGAATACAGCAAATTCACGGTGAACCGTGAATTCAGGGGAGGATTGGAACTAGATAATCTTTAAAGTCCCTTACAACTCTAATCATTCTATGATTCTATGATGACCTCTACCTATTTTTCTTGGGTTGCACCAGTGATGCAGTTAAAATGAATTTATTTTGGTTTTGCAGTGATTCTTAAAGATATTATTTATCTCTTCTATTTCTCTTTTCTGTTGCCTGCAACGCATTTGGCCAATCCTATAATTCTGAAATGACTTTTCAGACGCTACTGAAAGAGAACAGTTGGTATACAAAAAGACCTGTCAAAGGAGTGATACCACCTTTTTTCTAATCTATCAATTATAGCTCTGAATCCTGTTGCTTCAGACATTTCAGATCTTTTTTAGAAATTCTTGCAGTTGCCAATCTCTGAGGCTCTTACTATAATTTGACAGTTCTATCTTTAATCTTAGGACTCTCATGGATGTATACTTCCCAGCTATTATTTCCATTATCCAAGGCTAAGCAAGGATCTTTGCTTGTTTTTCAGAACAATTAATAGTTTGATTCTAAAAATGACAGTAAACAGTGTTACAATACATTCTAGATGGCATGGAAGTATTTTTCTGGAACAGTGCTGTGGTTTAAGCCCAGTAGGCAGCTCAGCCCCACACAGCTGCTTGACCACTTAGTGGGATGGTGAAGAGAATCGGAAAGTTAAAAGTGAGAAACACTGTTTTCATCGCAAGTCCAAGACAAGCACCATACAGTGAAATATGTGAAAAAAATGACCTGAGTCCCAGTGAAAACCAGTAAAGTCATGCCACTGAAATTTCCTGTGGAACATCTCAAGTTTAAAACTGGAAGAATCACATTATATGTTAAACAAGCTTCCCAGGAAAGTGGTAGAATTACTGTCCCTGGAAGTGTTAAAAAAACATGTAGATGAGGCCCTCAGTGATATGGTTTAGTGGTGGTCTTGGCAGTCGTGGAGTAATGGCTGGACTTGATGATCTTAAAGGTCTTTTCCAACCTAGTTGATTATATGATTCTGTGATTATAAACAGTAACAACAACAAAGTATTTAATTTCATGAAGTAGCTCTTGAAATCCTAATTAACAAGTCAGAAAAAACAGCACATTAACCAATTAACGATAGTCTAGATTATTGGTTCGTTTTAGCTTTATAAAAGCAAACTTTTTTTTTTTACTTTGATAGTATCCTACAACATATTAAGTGATAGAATTAAGGTAGTGCAAAATGGTAGATAATCTTTCATTTTATACCTATCAACCATACATCAGTGATAAATGGAACAAAGGAGAAAAGAGCAATCCCTAAAAGTTGGGTTATTTCACTACCAGTACATCAGACTTGTAGGTTTATTTTGCTTCATGCCAGTAATATTATGTTACAAAGTTAGACTGAGAAGTATTTGAACTTTGAACCAGCTCTGCAAATTTACTGCTCTTACAGCATATACATCAGTTGTTTTAAGTAAAACAAATGCTGCCTAGCTCTGTTGGAGATAGTAAATGTTTTGTGAGCAACTCTAAGGCCAAAACCAGAAATACACCAGCTGAAAATCTGCAGGTGCTTTTAGCTTTCCATTGGTGAGGACAACGGACTTTCTAACTCCAGTAGTTTGGGATCTCTCTGAAATCACATAATCCTGATTTTCATCTTGTCCCATTCATTCCTGTCTGCCTTAGTATGGTTTTGATTTTAGCAGCTGCTCACTGAATGACTGTTAAAGCTAAATCTAAAATCAATATCAAACATGAGGTGAACTATTAATCTTTAAATCTTGGAGTTGATAAGAATATATATTCTGAAATCATGATGGATGGAAGGAAGAGAAGATACTCAGAAATGTTTACTTTTAAAAGGAAGGTATTAATCCATTTTTTCTTATTCTGATACTGAATAAAATTGAAATTGTGATAGTTTCACAAAATGTAATAAAAACTTAGTATTTGTCTCTCAGGTATGTTCACCTGTCCAGTCTGAGTAATTGCTTGTATCTTAGCTCACTGAATTAAATTTTACTGATTTCCCAACTTCATGTATAGCAGTGAAGTAATTTTCCAATGGAATATATAGATGGATTTATTTCAGCTTTAAAGAAATAAATATCTAGCATCATAATGGGTTTGTTTACTAAGTTGTTTATGATTTTATTAATAAGGGGAAAACCAGCCTAACCATCCCAGCAACATCAGCAGCTTCATTTTGACATGACCTTTCAGAGTTTGCTGGGAGAAAAGAACAACTGATACACAAACATTAAACCTCTAAAGGAAATGTAATAAATTGCATACTATTATTACTTGTGGCTTGCAAAGGAGTATGTGTGAATTGGTAGACATTCAAATGTCAAAGAAAATATAAAGTTACTTGTTCTGAGACTTCATGTTCTTATGTGCCACAGTTTTTGTTTATACAAAGCACTGATCCAAATCAAGAAGGGAGAGAAAAGAACACTTATCATGTCCAGGCTCTGTAGTTTTTAACAGCTCCAACCAGAAAAATTGCTCCACTTACTTGTAAATAAAACTTAATTCTCTGAGTACTTGAATTGATGTGGATCCTTGATACAGTATCCTAATACAGATCTGTCTGAACTGCAGTTCCATAGGGTCATATGAAGTGAAGAGTAAGTTTGTACAACATGATTTGTACTTCTAACATAGCCACTTGTCTGTGATCTAAATGGTTCACTCAGGTGAACCCTATTCAGACTTGAAAGATGGATTCCATCTGCCTATTATGCCCATGACTGAAAAATGTTTCTCTTCTGGGCTGATATTCTCCCTGATATCTTCCTCACTTTTCTTTCTCTTGATCACACCTACAAAATGCTTCTGAACTCAAAACTCCTTGTAGTGTTTTTAATGTCATTTTTCTTATGTCATTTGCTACTATGTTTTATAAAAATACTAATTATATAAAAATAAAATTGCTTCCTTCCTATCTTTTTCATCACTGACTCGAAGGGCAGACTGTCCTGATTTTACTTTACATTAAAGTCTAAGTGGAACAGTTTAGATTCACTGTCTGTGCTACAAAACATCAGTATCGGCTTCCAGGTGCTGGTTTTTTTTAATTGGAACTCAGCTCTAAAACAGGTCTTATAATGGAAAACTGCTAGAATGACCATTTTTCGTCCCTAAGAATATGGTGAAAGTCATCACACTACATGAGAAAATCATTGACATCAATGAAATAGATAATTTGAAAAATTATGAAAGCATGCAGCACACTATTTAAAAGTAGATAATTAATTTGAAAATACAGTACCATGGTATTAAATCTCTAGTGCAACAATTACTAACACTGAATTATTAAAAATTACTAAAATTAAATTTACTTCAAGATAGATTAATATCACTAATGAGATATATCCTGCATGTGATAAATAATACTTTTTAATTTATTGGGGTTTTCCATTACATTTGCTTAAAATTTTGTCCCTTAATATACAATAATGATAAAATTAAAGAATAACAAGTTTTTTAAAACATTTCAGCATCACAATGCAGGAGGCCTGGATGTGGTTTCTGAGAGCTTTTTGTCTTTTCTCTACATCCTCTGGGCATTTAAAAGTACTTAAAAGCTGTGCTGTGCAGTGCAGTGAGTCCTCTAGCACTGGAAAAACTGACAGGATCATCAGATAAGTGCTACTTGCTTGACTGTAGCAGCACCAAATCTTGAGATGAAAAGAAGAGCTGTTTCCTTAGATATGTAAAAGTGAGTGAGGAATCAACCTATTTGGAAAACGTTTAATGGAAACTTTTCTATTACATGTGATTTGCATTTCACTATTCATGATGCATTAAACCAGCTTCAGATATTTTGCTTTGCTTCGTACAGTGCCATCTTCAATGAGATCTAGCTCATTGTGTAAGCAGAATATATGCTCATAGTGTAAGAATAGACTGGAGTTTGATGACTTACAAATTGTGAGTCTCTTTTTCTTCCACAGTAATGTCCTGCTTTTGCCTGTCAGACAGACAAGCTTTCAGCAGCTCAATTGTAGTTACCTTCTGAACTGAAGAGAAAAAAAGCATATTGACACATTAATATTTTCATAGAATCCTAGAATAGGGACATTTTAGGGACTTGTTGTCCTGGTTCACTGAGAAACTCTTAAATATTGGCATATTTTATGCTTTTATTGTCATGTAACATTCATATATATTCTAGTTTGTGTTCTTTGCATCAGAGAGCATCAAACAATTTCTTAATAGTTCCTGTGTTTTTTTCACGATCAAGCTAAGTATACTAAAGATCTGTTGCTGCTTACGTACCTTGCTTTACAAATTCTCTTTTGCATTACAAACATATTTGTTTTCTTGCCTGGAAGAGAAGATTATTTTTCTGCTGAGATCCTTTGTAGAAATACGTACATATACAAGAAAGTGTTTCTAAAATTTTGCCAAATGCTGGAAAATAATTTGTCACTTGCTTTCCAGCATTTGTGTCACTTCATTTGGTGTATTTTGCAAATCACATCCTGGTGATATAGCTTGGCCACCTGGACTTGAATTATTATCAAGCACAAGTTTTGCTTACCTTGAAACTAATGTGTTTGAAGTCCACAGTAAATACAGACAGAAAATGAAATTTTTGTCTGCAAGTATTTTTCTGTACGGTAAAATTATTATCTGCTGTTTCATTGACCACCTTGCTATTAATTTGAGTATATTTATTTAAGTATATTTACAAAATAATGCTGTAAATCAAATCAGCACTGTGTTTGAGTAGACCTACCTACAACAATACAACAATACAACAATGCAAAAGGTTTTACATTAATGCTAAAATCTATTTCTGTACAGTTAAACAAAAGGGAAATTATGGTAGGTGATGTGTAATGCTTCACTATCAATAGGCATGTGGTATTTTGTAGTAACTGGAAAACTACCAGAAATGGTTCTGAAATAAGAGCTTTTAGTCTGTACTAACCACTCGACAGGTTCCTAAGTAAACCACAACCTAAAGTTAAAACACTGTTTTCCTCTTTTTCCAGAGAAAACACCCCAAAACATGAAAGGCATCTTTGTCACATAGAACATAAACCACAAAATTAATAATTAGAATAAAGTAAATTTTTGTAGAGATGAAAGTCAGATCCTTACTGCAAAGAGGCTAAAAGGGATTGAAAACGTCTATTCCAGAAGGGTGGTCTCCTAGGTTTGTTGAAACTCTCACGGACTTTTTTTATTACCTCTGGAACTGAATTTTGTCAGGCTTCTTTGGGCAGGCAGAATGGAGGGTAAGAAGAGATGGAATTGGGAACGTCTGTGTTTACAGCCATGCTGAAGGATTCTTATATCTCCAAACAGAGCTTGCTCAGCTGTTCCTTGGGGAAGCAGTCTTTCTTCTTTCTCAGGACGGACTTGCACTGACCCAAAATGCAGCAGCTATGGCAAGGCAACAAGTTTGTTGTCTACTGTTCAGTCACCTCTGCTTTGAGAAAATAACAGAATCATACAGTAGTTTGGTTTGGAAGGTACCTTTAAAGGTCATTTAGTCCCACCTTCCTGCAACAATCAGGGGCATCTTTAACCAGATCAGATTGTTCAAAGGCCCCTCAATGTTACAGTCTAAAAATCCATGCTTCAGTTTGCACACAGCAGACAATCTACAAGTAAACTGAACAGTTACCCTTTTAATTTCACCTACACCCAGGGTAGGGGTTTGCCACATCACTGTAGCATCAGATCAGTGGAAAAAAGAAAGAATGTGAGCTGAAAGCTCTAACACTGAACATCCATCTCCTCTGGCACTTCTACTACTGGTTACGTTTTGGAAGGTGAGTGTGATGTTACTACACTTAAAGCCAAGACAGTCAACATAAAGACAATAAAATTATTCATTCGTTTAAGGTAATGTCAGACAATATTGAATTTACAACTTGGCAGAATAAGACTGCTAAAAATAATGAATGATAAAAAAATAAAGAGATTGTACATTTCTGGGTTTTCAGTTGGCCTCCTCATTAGATAATCTGATAATATTGTTTACTTGTTTATAATAGTCTTTTGCAATTTCATGTGACTAAACTGGTTGTGTGCCTGCAACACTGAGCCAAATTAAACTATTTTGAAAATATTGGTATTGGAATTAAGTGAACATGCGTATTTGCAAATGTTCCTGCTTCCTCCAAAAGTTGCTATCTTCTAATTGTCAAAATAACAACCAAAGTTACTGCAATTCAGATATATTATTATTGTTGTTGTTGTTATTAAATATTAATACAGTAAATAGCCTAAAAATCAATTGGAAAATACTCTTCTAAGACCGTTCAATGTTAGATATGGTCTACTGCATATGTTTTAAATGATCATTATATGTAAGTGGTATTTCTAATTTGGT
The DNA here is from genome assembly GCA_026283785.1 of Coracopsis vasa. Lineage (NCBI taxonomy): Eukaryota > Metazoa > Chordata > Aves > Psittaciformes > Psittacidae > Coracopsis > Coracopsis vasa. The sequence continues at coordinate 10,650 of JANHGB010048461.1, forward strand.
ACTTGCTAATATAACAGTAGCAAATGTTTGGAAATGAAGGAAGGGAATGGAAATACTTTTTCATTTTATAGTTTTACGTTCTTCAGAAAATTCTGGCCAAAAATAAATAAATTACGTTATCAAAACTGTAGGGATCCAGAAAATTACTGGTTTGTGAATCCTCAGAGGAAAGAGTAAATACATTGAAATGCCTGTTTTGCTAATTCTTGTTCTGATGCTAACTAAAGATTAATCCAACTTAATTTGTTAATAATTTTAGCCCATAAATATTTTTCTGTTATAAATGTTCTGTTATTTGTTGATTTTTTATTTTGACCAAACTCTAGATTTAGCTACGTGATTCCCAAAAGAAGCCATGGCAAGGTGTTAATTTAAATGGACAATGGAGAAGAAATCACTTTTGTATTCCTATTTTGTGGCTTTCATGCTTCCTCTTAAAAATGCACATTTTGACAGGGTAGAAATTAACAATGTTTATGCTCACGTTGTTTCTAACTTTTCTCTTTCTCACTTGTAGACAATGTCACTGGCTAATCTCAGGCTGTTATCATACATAGGAACAGTATTGAAGCATACCTCACCCCAAAAACGTGTCTCAGGGAAAACTGTAAGATGCCAATTTAAACAAATTAAAACATTGCAATCAATCCAGTGATTCATTTTAAGTAAGAAATAGAATCTAGTAAATTAATTCATTCCAGACTTATAAAGTAGAAAAGCTTACACTCTCTGGTCCAAGAAGTTAGGACTTCTTGCTGAAATTGCTGTTTGTGGTTTTAGTCTCCTTCTGCCAAAATACAGCGTTTATTTTTATAATTCTGTTGTAGCTTTGTGGATTTTATTGTCCAATCACCTAATTAGTTTTGTAAATGGGAGTCTACATTATGAAATTGCCTTTGAAATCCAATCTTCCACTGAATACCACATATTTACTTTTGCTGCATCATTACTTGTATAATTTTCTTATCTTTTTCTTAGTATGATTTTGTTCTTAAGTCCTGGGGCATTTTTGGGTTTTTTTTCTCTGGTTTTGTGTGCCAGTAGCTGTTCAGCCGTCTGTTCTGTGCGACAATATTCTGCCTATTTATCTGCAGACACATTACTCTTTCCTTTTTTTTTTGATTAAGGATGTATATTCATACACTAACCCTCCCCAGAAAAAAAGAAATCAAATAAACAAACAAAACTAACGCCAAAAGTATTTTGTAATGAGGAAATACAACCAGCTTTCTGGAGAAACACTGAATGTGTTGAGCACAAATTATTGTGTGTCAAAATAAAGAGAGGCATAAAGACCTCTATAACATGTTCCTATATAGTTTAGAGGTCTTGCAAAGTCCTAGAAAACATACTGAATTTCATTTCAAAACAGAAATCTAAAAAGGTCACATCAATGTTTTCTACATTAAAAGCATTAGTAGAAGAATGTCAACTGATCATTGGTTGATTAAGCGCTTGACTCACTACCAAATTTCTCCATTGTATGAATATTTGTTAAAAAAAAAGGAGATAAATAGTTCAAATGAACATCAGTAGTATATTACCAAAACTTTTGCAGTTGGTTCTTGAAGGAACTTACTGTTACAGGGGAGAACAGATAGACAGAAAATGAGAAATCTCAGGAACTACTTTTGCAACTAAACCTACAAAACCAAACTCAGATTAGATTTACACAATTCTGAAAATTATTCATCTATATGCCTAAATAATAATAGGAAAGTCTAATCAAAATCTCATAAATATCTCCTAGGAAAGTAATAAAAATTTCTTTCATACATAATGTAGCAATACATAAACTGTTATTTATCTGTGAACATTAAATTTAGTGTTCTTAAAAATGTAGCTTGTATTTCACATATAATATTGATCGTCAATTATCTGGTGCCAACCATACGACAAATTAATCTGCAGTGTTATCCAGATGTAAGATTCCGCTTCAACTGACTAAATATGACACACACAGTGAAAAAGTCTGAATATTTGTTTAAATTAGACTTTTATAGCCAATTACTCGACAAGTATTTCTGTGATCCTTTGGGATAGGAATGTTAGTTTATGTGTTCAAGCACCATTGAGGAGAATAAAATTAAAATTATCAAGCAGAAATAAAACTGAAGGGACTGAAAATACATTGATATCTCATAAAACAAAAAAGATGGCCTTAGAATTTTGATAGACATAAGAATTACAAATACACAAATAAAATATGTACACATTATCTGACACTCACTGTAAACCAACTGAAAATGAAGCTATTGAGCTGTATTCATTAGTGTAACTAAACAGTTATTATTACAATGAGTAATACATGACCTCTAGTAGACAATGTTATGAAAAATCTGAGTTTCCGAATGTATTCTGACAGCTGCCTTTTTCATCCTGAAAATCAATACTTTACTTCATTCACTCCTTTTACCAGTTCATTAAACTTGAATCAAGACTGTGAAAACTCATGTTCAAGTAGATTTTCTGTGATACTTTACAGAACAAATGTATTAATGAGTGAACTTCAAAAGATTTTTACAAGTCCTTGCTTCATTAAAATTTTCCGTAGTATGTGTCACAGTGACCTTAAAAGCAAACTGCTTTTTAACATCAAATGTAATAGTGCATTCTGACAACTCCAGTGTAAATTAAGGTTTGATATTCAAAGTTACATTAATTTTTTTACTGTAATTGGAAGAGATTGAAAAATAGACATGAAGATATAAAGGACCTTCATTTCCTTCCTATCTATAAAAAGATAGATCTTTTTTTTTCCTTTTTTTTTTTTAAATAGATAAAACTCTTGTGTTTTTGCAGGAAGATCATATTTCCTCTCAAATATGTTAAGCTTGAAGGAAATATTAGATAATAGCTTCCCAATTTCCTCTATGTCAAATTCAGGAAAAGATTCAAGCACTTATGCATCATTTTGAATGCAGGTGGTGAAATACATCCGATTAGGCACTGTATCAATTAGGAACATTCTTTTTGCTTTAAAATCTAACACATTTAGGAGCAAAGTAAAATTTTTTTAGATTAAACTAATCAAGCATAAAAAGATAAATGACTGAGTTGTTTTCAAAACTAATAAAAGCAGGTAACAAGTTGCTAATTTTGTTTCTGGGTTTTGAATAACCCTGGATTGTTTGCAATTTCAACACCCAACTTCTGTTTATTTTTCACACCTTCTGTTGAGATACTGTCTTCACAAAATCTTGAACTGAATATGAATGACCATTTGTGGCCATTAACTGAGTAAGTTTCATCTTATTCTATGAGACAGGTAATTTTCTTTCTTTTAGGGATACACAGAAGTTGGCAAGAAATACTGAATTCTCACATCCAGTAAATTGATGCAGTTATAACTTTACTGGTGTACAGCAACTGAGGGTCTAGGCAAAAAATAAAAAAATTATTCTTCCCTCCTAAAATGTGAGGTCAGAAGAGGAATAATTAGGACTACTAAACAGGAATACAAAAATAATTTCTTCTTCTTGTGACTTCCTGTTTCCCAAAGCATATGAACATCAAGCTGCTTTACTGTGATTCCATTTTGTCAGACATGCAGCTAATTCTTGAACTTCTCAGTATGTAAGGAATACTAAAACTATCAACAGATCAACTATTTTTCCTGAAACAAAACTAATAAACTATTTACATTGGGTTGATCTATTTATTACAGTGCAGCTGCCAAAGAGGGTAACTTGATCTCTAGGCAGTATATAATGACAATTGATATATGTTTCAGATAACTATGGAATCATTAATTTCCTTTATGTTAAACGGTGTGCATAACTCTTTATGTTCTGTCATGTCATCTTAGCAGTAATACAGAAAGCAGAACACGTCACATAAAAATTATTAGCTGGATCAGGCCAGCAGGTCATCTAGCTTAATATCCTGCCTCTGAGCAAAACCAGTCAAAAATACTTGGAAGGGATATAAAAAACAGCAAATGTGATTTTTCCCAAAGTGCAAATACTTCAGCTTCCTTTAGACAGTGCGATTAGGATTTCCTGAGCTGTGAATCCATTATACTTGCTAGTCTGATGGATTGGTTTTCTTGTATTTTCTTACTGTTTAATGTTTTGGGGTTTTTTTGTTTTATTGGGGTTTTTTTAATACTTGTGGCAATAAATTAGCCCAGATATGCATTCTTGGAAAAGTTAGTAATCATTTGCTTTTGGCTTTCAAGGCTGTGACCTGATATTATCCACGAGTGCCCATAGTTTTTGTATTACAAGACATGGAGTGGTCATTTGTTTTTCACATTTTTATCTGCATGTCGAACAGGCCTGGTCTGTTTCTCACTCTGGAAGACATACCATCCCTTTGATCATCCCTGTTTCTCTTCTGTGTTTCATTGTACCTCTGCAGATGAATGTTACCAGGCTGCGTGGAACAAATCCGTAGAGACTTTTAATGGTATCATCTGCTTTATTTTCCTATAATTTTTTACACTCTTTTCATAATACTTCTCCACTTGTATGGCAGTTTTCTTCAATGAAAATGAAATTCTGTCCTGCTCTTGAGGATTGCTTATGTGACTCGTTGTCTCCCAGTGCCTCCTTTGAGTCTTCACAATTACATATACAGTCCTTCTGCCATTAGAAGCTCCCAGCAATCTACAAAGTAGGAGATTAAGTCAGTGATCTGAATTCAGATCTCCCAGTTGACAGCGGAGAGCATTATCAACAAGGCACAAAGCTGGCCTGATAAAGAACAACTTGTGCATTTTATTCCATAGGGATTTTTTGCCTCATGATGTAGGAGTTCAATTACAGCAAGCAGAAGGTTTTTGTGCATTGAAACAAATGAATGAAAGCAGCAAGGGTGAAATCTATTTTGTTTCATAGTTTATTGTCTGGAAGCAGCTGAACTCAACTAATCAATTATTTCATAGATTTCTAAAGTTACAGTTATTAACGAAATGCTGATTGTATTTCTGTACCATTGTAGGTGTGTGTGATGCCTTATGAAATACCCAGGTCAGATTTTGTATGTACCAGACATAATCCCTAGGAACTGTCTGAATTATATTTATTTCACTTTGATTTTCTTCACACCGTGAACATGAGATAAACGAATGCATTACTCTCAGGTAGTTAAATTGGGGTCCCTGGGATATTCTGTGAGCATAAGATGGATAGAGCAAGTCACGTTTTCATCAGTCCCTTGATAGTGCTGCTGAACTGACTTTTTGCCTGCTGGGAGGAAACACCTCCATTCTTGGTAATAAGGAAAAGGTTTGATCCACTGGTCAGCAAAGCTTTTATCATCTGTATTTTTACAGTTTTCTTTGAGTGATGGAAAAGAAGAACAAGAACAGAACCTGTCCATAAGCTTCAGATCTCTGTGATAGGATGTTTACCATTGTAATTAAAAAATATAAATAGCAAATTCAGAATTTAAGCCCCTGATTTAAACTACTGACATCCTAGTCAGTTCACATCTCTAACATTTCAACTCCAAACTACTCTATTAACTTGGTTTTGGCTAAAGAAGATCCTTCAGCAGGCTGTTGCTTTCTGATGCACAGACATCAAGAGTGAGAATTTTCATCTAGCTTCAGATACTGCTGGTGTACATGTCTACAGCTAAACTAGAAACCCTCAAGTCCCTTTACAGCAAGTGAAGAGAACTAGGCAGGTTTAGACCGTGATTCACCTGGTCTTTTTAAATGTTTACTATAAACTGAGGAGACTCGCATCCTAGGATTATCCATTTCCCTTCACTATTCAAGAGGACCAAGGACTTTCAAAGCAGTCATCTACCCTGTAGATTTTAGATGGCTTGGTCAGATCTCTTCTACCAGAAGTTAAATGCATTACTTTCCAGTGTTTTCTGGTGGTTTGTAGTTTTGGGGTTTTTTCCCTAGTTCTTGTTACTATTAAAAGTTATTTATTTCTCATTTGAATTTATTTAGTGATGGCTGGTGCAGTTGATCTTTGAGATTAAAAAGTTTATTTTTGATAGAATTCAATAGAATTTAACAGAACTTAGTACTAAACCAAACTTAGCACAAAATGCAAACAGTGAAATTGGAAAATTAGAGATAGGAGTGGAAACAGATTCCAATTTACTAGCAGTGTAAAACCATATTCTTCCACTTACTGCTGTTTATTTTCTAATTAAGAAAAGATTAAATAGAATCATAATAGAAATTTGTTTGCACATGTGGTATTATGAAAATTTTAGTCAATAATATCCCAGATAATCTATTTATTTCATCAGAAAATCTGAGCCTTCAGTTAAACAGTTAAAGTGCAATTCTTAACAATACAACTGTTCAGGGAATCCAAGACCCAACTCTGTAGTCTCTGTTATGAATTTTTGCTGGTATTATATCTTGAATTACTTGCAGTCTCCCTTTTTACCCTAAAATGTTAGATTTTTTTTTTTCATTTCTTCCACTGCAATTGAGATCCGTAAATCTGTTACGCTAATTATGTCTTGTAATTAATCTTTTTTATACATTCATTTTGTTTATCATTGTATTATGTTGCTTCCTGATAAAGCTTTTATGCAGAGAACGTCCTAAGTTTATTAAGCCATTTTGTTTGTTGAAACAGGGACATGTTCTGAGTCCAAAAGTACTGCATGGATTTGATTAGTTGTATTGTTCTACTTTTCTCACTATTCTCTATTGGTAAAGTGTCACATTTGTCACTGTTTAGTTGCAGTAACAGTTAATATCTCAAAAAGTTACATTCTGTAAATGGTAAAACTTAGGTCAAAGAATCATAATGCAATTTCTTTGTAGAAATTCTCCATACTACAGAATCGCTGTGCTGGTTACCTCATTACGTTCCCTCTCCTTCTTGTGGGAGACATAGTTGGCAAGTCCCTATTGCCCTTCAATTTTTCCTTAGTGCAGCAACCTTCAATGTCGGTTGCGCACCCCATCAGTAAAAAATTTTTGAAGTCACTACTTCAATATATAAATATATTTATTTATAAATTACATATATGTGCTGCTGCAGTTCTAATATTTTTCTTCTTGCATCCCAGCTAATTGTCTTGTGTACCATCTGGGGTGCATGCACTCCACTTTGGAGATAGTAGAAGAGTCCACCGGAATCATGGACAGAGCTGACAGTTGGTAGAGAGTGGCCCAGGAGAGAATAAATAAATGAAGTACGGAATCACTTATTACCAACAACCATCTTAAAATACGGAGATCTGTAAATGTTACTAGAAAACATATCTTATAAGTCTTATACACACGTTGTAGCTGGCATTGATAGTATGTAATTAGCTTATTGAATTTCAGCATATGCCCTCCTTCGCTCTGGTTCACAGAACCTAGTACTGTGCAGCCATGCTCAGTGCTTCATGGGATCTCAATTTTTGCTAATTCAGAGTTCAGTAGAATGAAAGAAGTGGAAAAAGAGATTCCAGACAAGCAGCTTTGCGTGTACTATTCTACTTATTTCATCACAAACCTGGATTTTAGGCTCTTAATACGCAGACTCTATTAACTACATCAAAGAGCAGCAACTGATTTTTCAGAACCATGGTTTTATCTTAGTATGGGTGCTACTTGTAGATACATGTATTTTCTAGTTTTTTTCCTAAAAGTTACCTTTTACTCCAAGTTTTTTCAGTTTATGTTTTTTCTTTCAAGGCTCCTATTTTGTTAATTTTTAGAAAGAGTTTACAGTAACCATCCTTATGTAGTATTTATACATGTTTAACATAATTAATCTTTTCACTGTCGGTTATTACCAACTATACGTATAAATTGAAGACTAATAAGTTTGAGACAGCGATTTCTTATGGTACGTCGAATGTCACCTTACTTAGAATCGCATGTCAGGGAATTATGTATTACTGTTCAACATAGGTTTATGGAATGGATCTATAGGTATGTGTATGTTATCAGGAACTTGACAAGATCTTCATTTTGAATTATGGTGTTTCTTTTGTCTATGGATTTCTTACAATTTTGATAGCAACATTCCTCTGTCAGTGAACTCCTAATGCATATCTTAAGGAAACCTGTCAAAGGTTATTTCTAAGTTTTTCCAAAAATACTGTGTCATTTGATTGATCTTGATAATCTTTAGGAAGAATAATGCTGTGTGTGAGGCTGCAATTTGCTGCAAAAAACTGTTTGTATTACATCAACCTTTCCCTGTTATCAAACTGTTCGCTGCTGTTACTGAATTAATTTCAAATTCTGGGTCTAAAGTTAGCTGTATGTATAAATTCTGTTAAGGATAGAAAATGAGATGTGAAAAGTGATTCAAAAGTGGGGTTTAGATTTTGTTACTTTACCAAATGCAGCAATACTGAAAAAGAATTGCATGTTGCTTGACAAATATTGAGGGTATTTAAAAGGTGCTTCCACTATATGCGAGATAGATAGACAACAAAAATACTTTGACTCAATGGATATTGCTACAGGTATGCTTGGGATGCTGGGGTTCCTACGTGCTTCACTGTCTTGCCATATACTGGGCTACTTGCTTATCTAACGCTTGCCATTGAGCTACAGTTTCCTCTTCAGGCCGTCTTTTGAAATTGTGTTCTGACTAGTGCATTACTTTATTCAGAATTAATTTTTTATTATTTGCCAAGATTTAAGCAACAAGAGAATATGCACACTTAAAAATAAGTTGTAGTTATGATCAAAGTTACAAAAGATAAAACAAACTAGTATGATTAACAGTAAAGATTGTCTCTGGAAAAGAGTGCTTCAGAGAGTTTTCATGGGTAAATTTTCCTGAAGAGAGGATGTCAGATCTTACTTCCTGAGGCTGGGAAGTTCTTCCCTGCAGGATCTGTGGCTGCCCAAACCTCTTCCTCCTCTGCAGTATGAGACATAGAAAGCACAGCTGAACTGTTGTATGGTGGTAGTGGTTTTTTTTAATGAATGCCCTTCAACATGCGTTTCTTTAACTATGGGCTGCATTTTGTTCTTCCTTCTTGAATCCAATAAAAGTTGCAAAGAATAAAACAGGGGCAGATTTCATAAAGAAACAACAAATAAAGGGAATAAAAATTTTGGAAAAAAAATCCACGTAGTAGTCATGCTTATTTGTAATCATCAGGCACAAATCCATTGTATAGATTTAATTCATTCAATTAAAAATTGTTTACAAAAATATTATCTGAACTCAGACTGCTTGTCTCATTCCTCATTCTTTATTTATATCCCTAGTGATGAATTTGGACAGTCTTCAAGGAGTATTGCTTAACTAGGATGCTTAAGGCATCAGGAAGACATGCCACCTAACCTCAATTTGTTCTACTCTTTTTTTTTCTTGCTTGAGTGGTTATTATTATCACAGCTACAGGGTGAAAAAAAACCAAAACCAAAATAAAACAAAACATAATGACAAAGGTAATGAATGCAATAAATGTTGCAAATGTTAAACTTTCGGAGTTAAAAATTTTCTCTTATGAGTATTCATTTGCAAGACAAGTGTAGTGTAATGGAATAATGTATATACCACCCAATGTCATCCTCATCACAATTTCAAACCCAGAATATTTGAGTACCGTCAAAATGAAGAAAACCTGTGTTTCTTGTCTACCACTATAAACCAAAGGTACTTCACAGGGATGTCATAGGACAAAAGTTCTGCACAGACACATCTGTAAAGATGAAAACTTGTAGCAATCTTTCAAACTTTATTGCATCTTCTGAGAGTAGTCCATCTTAAAATGTTCTTTATGCTTCTGGCAATATGCAGATGCTAGAACATTTTCATTTTCTGCGTATTTAACTTGAATGTTTGAAATTAAATGTGTATGCATGCTTTGCAAATAATGTAGTTGATTACACTATTCACAGGTACACAGAAGAATTAATATTTTTAAACACGCTTTGCTGGTTATATTTTATTTTATTACTTTATTTTGTAATAATTTAATAAAATTAGCTTTTGGTTATTCATTACAGACACAGCACTGTTTTTTCCATCCTTCACTGGAAATTCTTATTTGGAACTACCTTCTCTGACATCTGTATCTGAGACCAGGACTGCATCTGGGCAGGAAACAAGCAATCTGACGACTTTGTACTTGGCAGTGAAAACAACTGCTCTTAATGGCACAATTCTTTACAGTGAGTACCAATGATACTTGAAGTTAAGTACCAGTTTTAGCTCCTTCAGGTCCTTATTAACTTTAGTGTACATCAGCTGGCATTTCCTATTCAGCTGCAAAATGAGTCATTAAACTGCAGTAGAAGCCTTTTGGTATTCTAATGCATGATGCATTATAAAATTTGAACCATCATTCTCTGTGTTCCTCTGGAAAGTTCTTTAATTTATGACTCATTAAGCAAAATAAACTTACAAGTGAAAAAGATTCTTCCTGACAAGAAAGAACATAGTAAGCATATGACTCCAGTGATAAGTGTTACAGCTCTAACACACAAATGTTGAAGAAGTTTTGAACAATTTATTACAGAAAAACATCTTCTCCAAAACGAGATTGAGACTCACTTTTTATTATAATTGTGGTTTTGGTTCAATATATATTTTGATTTGTGGAAGTATCCTAATTTCTGAAAATTTGCCATATTTTTGATTTCACAATTCAGAGGATCCTTTTCTGGTCCCTGAAGAGTATACTTGCAGAGTTAGATGTGTGCTTGGTAATACCAAATCAGAATGCTCCTTCTTGCCTGCATATTTCATTCCTCGGTATATGGCATGAACTTCTGAGACCGTATGCTTTTCATTAGTCAGCAAGAGAAATAGGCTTCTCTGACAGTTGAATATCTTATTACGTATTTTATATTGTAATTTCTATCCAAATGGAAAACCTGGAAAATGAAGTGATTTCTTCCCAAATCCGGGAAGAGCTAGAGAAATATGTTTGTGCAATCTATATGACAGATTTACCCCACAAAGGCAAAATCATTAGGATTCTCTGTTCACAGCAGTTTCCTATGGATTTTCTACGTACAGAAATCTTGATTTAATATAAATTATTTTAATTTATTTTTGTTACTGATATATTAATATGGACATAATATATGTGAATTCACCTGCACTATGTCAATATTTATAAGTCAGATTTAAAAGTAGTATAAGCTCCATAGTATTATTTAATTATGCTTTCTTTAGGTGTAAAACACCTAATCATGTTGGGGTATAGCTGGCCTCAGATCCTCTGTATCCCTGACTTCAAAAGACGAGGGGTCGACCTCAAGTCTCCCCTGGAGCTTTCTGCCAGAGGCTCCAGGTGGGACTATTCTGAACATTTATGTTTACTGCTTTTCAAAATGATATCTCAAATCCTATTATGTTATAGCTGGGCTGTTGCTGTAGCTGCCTAAGCTGCATGGCTGTAAAATTTGCTAAAAATCATGGATAGGTGGCAGTTCTTTATCTTGAAGTGTTTTATACTTGTTAGTTGTTTCAATTTGAAGAGAAGTTATTTGTCCTTCAAAAAGATTTCAAGGAGGGTCACTGGAAGTACTTTGAATATATTTGCCTCATCACTGCAAAGTAGTTGGTTTCCATCAAGCGTTAACGTAAAGCTCACTATCTATCCATAAGCCCTGAGTAAGCATGTCTGTTAAGAAGAAAAAAAAAAAAAAATTCCAAAATGGAAGCCACTTTGCTATTCTGAGGAGGAAGTGGCTTTTTCTGAAAACTTGGATAAGTGCACTCTACTTCTACAAGCAGAGACAAATTTGTTTCTATCATTACTTGTTGGAAAAGTAGCAAATCCATGAAGCCAGGGAGGGATGGTCACTGGCTTTGACACAGAAATTACAACGCTGGATACTGTTTGTTTATTTTACAACTTAACCATTTTACACAGAAAGAATTTGCCTATCTTTGCAAACATCAAATGTTCAAAATTTGTAACTGAAAATCAAATTCCAACTCTTTCACTATCTATGTTTTCCAATAATTGAAAACATATATGTGGATGCCTTTTTTGTGCACTGTGGGAGAGCACCACAAGGGTCATAAATGACTGTTGTATTACACTCCTTAACTTTATTCTCTATATGCCAATGAATCTGCTTCTACCATTGTTTTTATATATATATTTAAAAAAAACAAACCTCACAACCCAAAACTGATTTAACAAAAGCACAGTTCCTTTATGCCTAATTCGGTTATATGCATTCAAATACTGGATAATTTTATGGACATTTTGATGTCACTTTGTATTTAATTAGTGCAAAATAAACCCCACCAAATAAAATGGAGTGACTGCAGTCTATGGATAGAGTGCAAAGAGCTCTTCTCTGAATTATAGCCATGAGAAGGTTGAAGTCTTATGGACAAGCACTAGGGACCAAGGCAGCCAAGGGGATCTTGTGGTTGATGTCTGCTACAGACTGCCCAATCAGTGGGAGACTTCTTACTCCAGCTACAGAAAGCACTGCACTTGCAGGCTCTTGTCATGCTAGGGGATTTTAACCACCCTAACATCAGCTGAAAATGTAGCGCAGCAAGCTATAGGCAATCCAAGAGACTCCTGGAGTACATTGAGGATAACTTCTTAAACCAGATAATAGCACTACCAGAGGGGATGCAATACTGGACCTGCTGGTCACCAGCACAAGTGTGCTAATCAGTGATGTCAAGATTGAAGGCAGCCTGGGCTGCAGTGATCACACACTGGTGAGGTTCATGGTCCTGAGGAATATGGATCAAGCAAAGGGTAAAGTCAGGACCCCCAGTTTTAGGAAAGCAAAATTCCAGCTGCTCAAAGAATTAGCAGGACCCCCTAGGAAACTGCCCTCTGGGACAAGGAAGCAGAACAGAGCTGGCATATCTTGAAGGACACTTTCCATAGTATGCAGGAGCTCTTGATCCCCAGATTTGGGAAATCTGCAAGAAACTCATGGCTGAGTCAAGACCTGCTGGTCAAACTAAAAGGCAAGAAGTAAATGCATAAGAAGGACATCGACCTGGTTTGAGTGGGCCCAGAGGAGGGCCACAAAAATGATCAAAAGGATAGAGTACCTCTCTTATGAAGACAAGCTGAGAAAGTTGGGCTTGTTTAGCCTGGAGAAGAGAAGGCTCTGGGGAGACTTATAGCATTCTTTCAGTACCTAAAGTGGGAGTCCAGAAAAGATGGGGACAGACTTTTTAGCAGGCCCTGTAGAGTCAGAACAAAGGGTAATAGTTTTAAACTAAGAGGGCAGACTAAATATAAGAAAGGAATTTCTTATGATGAGCATGTTGAAATACTGGAAGGGGTCATCCAGAGAGGTGGTATATACCCCATCCCTGGAAACACTCAAGGTCAGATTGAACAGGGCTTTGAGCAACCTGACCTAGTTGAAGATGTCCCTGCTGATTGAAGGGGAATTGGACTAGATAACCTGTAATAGTCCCTTCCAACACAAACTATTCTTTGATTCTACATGCATTCTTTTCTAGATAATGTACTCATTCTGAATCTAGCCTCATAGCTGTTCAGCTATCAGTTCATGCTTTCTGTGGGAAATTGTTAATGCAAGATTTTGAGGTGTTTACAGAGATTTTGTTACAGCAGAATTTGAGCACTTCACATTCTTTGTCTTTGCACTTCTAGAAAGGTAGAATGATATTAGTGCTTTCCAGTTACCCATATTTGAGACCTCCACTGACTGTGTCACAGCTCCCTTCTTGTCCCTTCGTGAACCCAGACAGAGGAAAGAAGGAAGGGCCAGGATGACATGGTATGAGTTCAGTTCTAACCCTGACACTGAGCTGGGACAGTTCGAGGATCTTAGGCTAATTTTTCATGATTTCTAGCAGATATTTTACTTGCATTTTCTTCGTTGGCTCTGAGAAACCCATCATACTTGCATCTTTAGTGTTTTATGAATGAGTACAATATGCATATACAGATTATCCTGAATTTTGTAGTTTATTATTTTTGTATGCAACAAACTCTTCTGTCAGATAAACAAACATAATATTCATGAGTTCATATGCTCCCTCTGTTCTTCCTTCACTCATTTTTTGTTCCTTGTTCTGTCTTCCATTTTCCCTTCTAACAACTTCAAAAGAGAAGCTGCTGCTGCCAGCTGTTCTTCTTTTAATAGTAGTATAACTCGTGCTTCTGCTGCTGCTGTGCTACTATCAAACAGCTTAGAAATGAACTGTCAGCAGAAAGTCATCTTGAGGCTAGCACACTCACTAGAAACAAGAACTACAGAATTACAAAAAAGGTTTAATGATCCCTACATTTTCATATTCTGTTAATACACAGATATTAACAATAGCTTGTGATTAAGGTTGCAAGAAGTTTCACACATTCAAAAAGCAAAAATCTTCTGTGTTTGTCAAAAACATTTTTTAAAATAAGAAAATCACAGTGATCTGCATGTTTCACGTGTATTTTACTAGAAAATAATTACAACTTTTTTTTTTTTAATTATTCCACTTGCAGATCTATCTTTTTACAAGAACACCTGATTTTACCAGGTGGTCATGAGGTTACATCTTTTTCTCTAGCAGATAATTAGTAAACATTCAATTTCAGTGAGAAATCTCACACAAGATGCTTTTGCTGTACAATGACTAGAATCAGAAAGAGTGCATAAGAATATTTAATTCAGAATCTTAAGGGAAAATGTAAAAGCATTAAAACTTGTATCTATCTTTATGTAGTATACCACTCAATGAGAATCAAAAAGGTGATCTGTGCCTTCTTCTCTTGTTCATATACATGAATTTTGAAATAAAGTGAACACTTAGAAGTACCGATGCATTGTTTTCATAGCTTTTAGCAGTTATGTAAATACCCATATAAAAATACAAATAAGAAGAATACAATATGCATATACATAAAGCAAGCCTACTTATAAGCTATCTAATAGGCAGAATAGAAGAATCAGTTACTGTGCTGGGCATGTCACTTTACTGATTTGCACTACATTGTTGAAAAACATTTTCCTATTTAACACCTTAATTAAAGAAGATTTTGTCAATTGTTGTTTAAGAACAAGAAATACTAAGGACTAACTTTTTTTTGTAGAGGCTGGCAAAAATAGGTTGTTAAAAACATGGGGAAAGAGATAGGGTATAATTTTATATCCTATTTATAGAAAATTGCTACATGTATCAGAGGCAAAGAAAGTAACCTAAGAAGAAATGGTTAGCATATAATTTTTAATAGATTATAAACCATCATCTGTTTTAATACAAAGACAAATCAGCTTTCCTTCTTAATAATCATGTTTTCCCTAATTATTTTCAATATGTATTTAAAAAGCATAAAAATGGTAATAGTCAATGGACTAAAATTGTCTGCAATATTTGTCTGGACCTTGTCTTTAATTTATTGGTAGACTGTGAGGAGACTTTTCTTTAAATATATCAAGAGAAAAAGTTTGAAAATATACACAGTTACTATGTTTTTACTAATAAATATTAGACATCATTTGAGAAATATTTCTCTGTTGAATTCAGTTTGCATTCTTACCATTTTTTTATTTCATTCCTTCGTGATTTTGTTTGCATGCTTTAATTTAATCAACATATCAAAGCAAATTGTGACATTTAGCCACAAAGCAAAATAAATTTAAGTAGTCATAAAAAACCTGATACAGTTATAAAGCTTCACTTCATCATTGTCACTTTTAACAGGGTTAGCATAATGCTGTTCACAATCCCTTCAAGGACAGATTGTTTAACTTCTAGTATATATGGTAGTCTATAACTTCTGACAATTGTATTTCAGGTGGCCCAGTCCATATTTATAGCATTCCTTAAGGACACCTTCTCCTTTTTCATAAGCAATGCTTTCAGAAGCTCTGTTCCCCAGTGCTACTTCCTCTCCTAAAACCAAGAATGGTCATTTCAGGCAATTCAGTCATAGTCTATTTGTCTGTTATTTCAGCTAGCATTCTCAAGCAGAGCATTTCATAGTATCCTTCCTCTGTGTCAAAATGTTTTTGCATAATAAAGATTCATGCCATATCTTAATAGGAGTTTAAATTTGTCTTTATAGATAGACAACCATTTGACCCCAGTGGCCACTTCCTTGCCGTCATACAAATATAGCCTACCAGCTTGCCATTTCCTGTGAAAGGATGATTGCTGAGACCTGGTTTCTTTGACCTGATCCCCTGACATAATCCCTACTAAGGTCAAAATAAGTTACCCATAATATCCATCAAAATTTTTTTTCTCAGATGGTTCCCTATCTGTGTCTGTTCCTGGAATATGTCTCTTGTGCTTAAGACTAGGGCTCTTCCCACAGAGGCAATTTCTCACCATATATGCTAGGTAGCATATGCTCCTTTACATTGCCAGAAAATTTTTCACAGGGACACTCTGCCTTTTTGTGTTCACTGTAGAATGATTTGAAGGACTGTCTTTTCCAAGGGTCTCATATCACCTAGCAGATAATACGAAGAATGACATTAGTCTCTAGCAAGTGTGATTTATAAGCACTCCCTAGGCTGAAGTTCAGGCAGTAGCACTTAGGTTTCAAAGGGTAATATTGCCTTTGGGGAAGCTGTCCCAAATTTTTTACTTTACTACTACTAATAATAATAATATGAGGACCTACGTCCAAGTTTTTACTAATGAGCCATGTGAATGGACAGACAGATTCACTGGGAGAAGAGAAATGATCTAATCATCTGTAACTTTGCTTCTTCATGACATGTTATCAGTATATACACCCACAACCCGCCCCACTTCATTCTCTCTGAATTCAATGTAGCTTACAGATCTGCCTATTGATAGAAATTAGAAATGCATGGAACAGCATGTGCAGGAAAGGGAGAAGAAGATAAGGAAATGAATGATGCAGTATGTGCCTATATCAGTTATGCTGGGGTTAAAAGGCAGTGGCTTTTTTAACAGTGCAATGTATTTTGAAAGAGAATTAACAGATTATTGTAGAAGGAAAACATAAAAACCAAAAGCATAAAATCCAGTCAAATTAAAGTATCTTTGGAGTTAATTAGGTATTCAGAATACAAAATATGGCCAAGCATAAAAGACTTTCAGGGGATCATCAGGATTTGTAACAGACTGAAGAAATACTGTGTTGACTAGAAAGCTGCTCTAGAGGACAGAGTTTACTTTGTGAAATGTTTCTCCTATGATGATGATCAGCAAATGATCAGGAAATTGCTAGCACTTATTGCCCCTCTCTATCTGCTATTACCTTTTCCTTTCCGTTTTGTCCTCCAAATGAAAACTGATCATTTTTTCTTCACAAATCAGTAGGTTTTCCAGCAGGTAGCTGTTCCGAGTTGTCCTGGGTTCAGCAGTAGCAGTCATTTTTTCCTCCTTTTTAGTAGCTGGTGCACTGCTGTGTTTTTGACTTTCAGCCTGGGAACATCATTGATAACACCAATGTTTTTAGTTGCTGCTCAGTAATGTTTACTCTGACCAAGGACTTTCTGGGTCTCATACTCTGCCAGGGAGGAGGGGAAGCCGGGAGGAAGCAGAAACAGGATACCTGACCCAAACTAGCCAAACAGGTATTCCATACCACAGCACGTAATGCCCAGTATATAAACTGGGGGCAGTTACCTGGAAGGGTTAGATCACTGCTCGGTCAGGCTGGGTATCGGTCGGTGGGTGGTGAGCGGTTGTATTCTCTCCCCTTGTTATTTCCCTTTATCATCATTGGTGGGAGCAGCAGTGGTTTGTGTTAGACCTCAGTTACTGCACTGCTCTTATCTCAACCCATGGGAGGTGCAGTCTTCCCATTCTCCTCCCCATCCCTCGGGGGGAGGAAGGTGGGGAGCGAGCGAGCGGCTGCGTGGTTCTGCGTTACCGGCTGGGTTTAAACCACCCCACCCCACACTGGGCTCTGAGGACGTTCTGAGCCTCAGATCCTCTCAAGCCAAGGGGTCGACCTCCAGTCAGGTGTCCTGTTGTCCTGTCTCTGCTTCCTCTTGGCTTCCCCTCCTCCCTGGCAGAGCGTGAGGGGCAGAAAGTCCTTGGTCAGAGTCAACATTACTGAGCAGCAACTAAACCCATCGGTGTTACCAGCCCAAGAGCCAGAATCCAAGCTAATGCCGTGGTGTCTTCTCACTGCAGCTGGTGAAACTGGCGAAGCGCCTGAAGAAAGAGAAGGTCAACGTGGACATCATCAATTTTGGAGAAGAGGTGAGGCTTGTGCCACGTTTCTAGCACAAGATCAAGGTGGGATTTGAATCCTTCCCAACCCAGAGCCCTTATTCAGGATATGAAGAGCTCTCTGAGGCTCGGTCTCCTCAGCAGTTGCCCCAGTGGAGAGCAAAAGCTCCAGGCAAAGCTCTAATCCCAGCCTTCCTCTTCGCCCCTAGGAAGCCAACACAGACAAACTGACTGCCTTCATCAACACCTTAAACGGCAAGGATGGCACCGGCTCCCACCTGGTGACGGTGCCACCGGGGCCCAGCCTGGCTGATGCCCTCATCAGCTCCCCCATCCTGGCCGGGGAGGGCGGTGCCATGCTGGGCCTTGGTGCCAGTGACTTCGAGTTTGGGGTGGACCCCAGTGCAGACCCGGAGCTGGCACTGGTGAGCGATGGGGATGTGGAGGGTGGCTGTGGGCTGAGCTTGCTCTGCCTGGCTCAGCCCATTGCCTGGCCCCATCTCTGCAGGCTCTGCGTGTCTCCATGGAGGAGCAGAGGCAGCGGCAAGAGGAGGAGGCCAGGAGGGCTGCAGCTGCCTCTGCGGCTGAGGCTGGTATAGCAGCCACTGCTGGGGATGGTAAGGAGCTGGGCAGGGAATACACAGGCAGGACGTTCCCTGGGGGAGGGCTCCTGTGGCCATAAGGCTGCCTGACTGTGGGATGCAGCTCTGCTCCTGGCAGGGCCCTTCTGTGCAGTGTGGCAGCACCCAGAGCCACTGGGGTGCGAGGCTGGAGCTGGGTTATGCCCCGGTACACTGGAGGAGGTGCACATTGGTGCATCCCCCCACACACCTCTACTGGAACTCCCAACTGCCCCATTCCTGTCCTGGGTATCCTGGGTATTGTGGGCAGGGGCTCTGCTCCAGTCCCCTTCCCCAGCGAGGCCATGTGAGTGAGTGGGAACAGGGGTTGTGTGGATTGCTGGGCCCACGGGGGCAGCCCCATTGCTGCTTCCTGAGCAGGGCTTTGGCTCTGCAGATTCGGATGATGCTTTGCTGAAGATGACGATAACTCAGCAGGAGTTTGGCCGGGCCGGGCTGCCCGACCTTAGCAGCATGACAGAGGAGGAGCAGATTGCTTACGCCATGCAGATGTCACTGCAGGGAGCAGGTGAGTGCCTGGAGCCCATTCCCAAAGGAAAAGCCCAGGAGCAGGCCCTCTGCCTCCAGGAATGGAGCCACTGGCCCCTGCACCCAACCTGCCCTGAAGTGATGCTGAGACCCCAAACCTGGGGGGCAGGGTCCAGACCTCCCGGAACACTTAGGGGTGGGTGCAAGGGTCGCTCCCCTGCGCTGTGGGCAGGCTGTGGGTGTGTGAATTGTCTGCCTCCACTGCCCCTCTCCTCTGACAGAGTTTGCCCAGGCGGAGGCAGCAGAAGTGGACAGCAGCACAGCCATGGACACCTCCGAACCCGCTAAGGTGCGCTTCAATCCTGGCTGTGAATCCCATCCTATCCCTGTCCCTCTCCTTCTGGGAGGAGGAGGAGGAGCCCGCGGCCTGTCCCCATCTCTGCTCCCTGTCCCCGCAGGAGGAGGATGACTACGACGTGATGCAGGACCCCGAGTTCCTGCAGAGCGTGCTGGAGAACCTGCCTGGCGTGGACCCCAACAACGAGGCCATTCGGAACGCCATGGGCTCGCTGGCCTCGCAGGCCTCCAAGGAGAGCAAGG
>JANHGB010048461.1:30463-44250 GCA_026283785.1 Coracopsis vasa
GGACTGTTCTTATCTCAACCCGTGGGAGTTACATTCTTTCGATTCTCCTCCCCATCCCTCTGGGAGCAGGGGGGAGGAAATGGGAGAGTGAGAGAGCGGCTGCTTGATTCTGAGTTACTGGCTGGGCTTAAACCACGACACAAGTACACCTACATTCTTTCTACCTTTCTGAATAAAAATGTTAAGGGATATTTTAAGCTGTGTTCTCCAGCAGCTCCAGGTCTGGAAATCTCTCCTACCCAGCTACTGGAACCCAGCCCAAAGACCTGGTCTCCATCCCAGGCTGATTGGCATGGCTGCTGCTTTCCCATTTGCTGTTTAAACTATGCAAAGTTCATCATGTATGCCAGAGGCACACAAGCATGTGCACACATGCAGACACACAGAGAACATGACACAGCTGGCTGCACAGGCTGTCACGGGCAAGGCACTGACTTCAACAGCATTTGTCTATAGGACTCACAAAACATGGCTGTAGAAAGTCAAATTCTCTTTTCTCTGACTGGTAGAGATAGAAGTTCACTAGTGAAGGCGCACTCATGGCAGTTGCTAGATTTAAAAGGACATGTGCATTCATGGGTTGCTTCTACTCAGTTTCCTGTTTGCATAGCTCCACCAACACAATCCTCCTCAATATCCCGGACCCCCACGTTGGCACCCTTCTCAATTGCAAAGTCCAGGTTAGCGCTCTTTGAAGTGATGTCTGAAGTTTTGTGATAGTCCATCCATTACTGTGACTGGTAAGATTGGTTTCTGTTACTGTTCGTTGCTTCTGTTACTGTTTTCTGTGGCTGTTTGTCACATCTGTGTTTTGCTTATTGCCTTCCTTTTTCCTTATCATCCCATTTTGGCAGGGTCCTCAATCAGATAATCTTACTGAAACAAGCATTCCCATACACTGCATGCCCATACCAGTTAGTGTAAACCACCAGGTTTGGTTCTTGTTACTATCTCCATTTGTTGGTCGAGGTTGTGCCTCTGTGTGTTTTGGTTTCGCCCTTTTTCCTTATCATCCTGTTTGATAAAGTTGTTGATCAGATAATCTTAAGTAAGCAAATGTTCTCTCCTACCACATACCTTCATAAAGAATTTATTTGTATATTGTATATGTTGTGTTTTTTCTCAACTGAACTACAGACAAGCTGGAGAATTGGATACAGGTAGGATTCTGGAAGTTAAGAAGAACATAGTAATCTTCTGCTCAAATACTGCAGAAAAAATGTAAGCGGTAAATTCAATTTCATGACCTAGCTATTGTGTCTTTTTTACTTCAATTAAATATAGTTAAATATAGAGCAAAGAACAGGTTAATATTTTAACAGTTTGCCTTAATGGGGAATAAAAATCCTAAATAGGAACTGTGTCTTAGCTTCTATGAGAAGTACAGTTAAATTCAAAGGGCAAATTCATAAAACATTACCCATTCAAAATAATTTGCCATTGTAGGTGTTATCAATGTTTCACCCACCATTTAAATAGAAATATTTTGCTGTGATCTTTACAATATACTATTCAGTGGAAGCGAACAAAGACTGGAATATTTTTTTTAAATATATTTTTATCCTTAGTTTGAACTGTGTAACAGTATATCTGAAATATTGTGGATAACAATTATTCTTATCAAGTCTGACATGTGTCGTTATTTGGGAAAGGTGACTTTTTTATGATCTTTGCAGAGATTATGAGAATAGGAAGATGTTCTCTTATAATTGTTTTCTATAATATGGTTGAAAAGCTGAATGAAATAATAAATCATGATATAGTATTTTTGTGATTTGTTTGGTGGTTTTGTCTCACCTTTAGCGCCTTAATAATACTGCTGAATATAGAGAAAAGATCACCTTCAGTTAATGTAAAGATCTCTATAAGGTTTATGCAATTACATGGTCTAAAAATAAGTTCTGTCTTTTGGTTATTTTCTTTTACTTTGTCTTGTTATCATCTGTTGATACAGAGTTTGCTTTTATTCTTACAGTCACTTGAGCAGAGTCCTTTATGTTGATAGAAGACTCCTCAACTATGACACATAATTGTCATAATTATAATAAATAAGACACAGGCATTATGACTGGTGATGGCATTCCAGTAGTGTGAAATTGTTTTGGAAGGTCCTACACTTTCAGAAGTGTGACTGTCTCCATTTTTGTTTTCACAGCTAGTGAAAGGAATTTTGGAGAATGGTTTCTTCACTTGTATCTTGTGGAAGGAAAACCAACAGTTCGATTCAGCTGTGGAAACTCTCAGAACATTCTGACTGTATCTGTCAATCAATCCATTAGCAAAGGTACACTCATCCCTATCACAATAAGGTAAGAAATTACCACTGTGTTGCACTGAAGAGTTCTAGTCATATATATATATACTGAGCAATAAAGTCTAACTTCACCTTTTTTTTTTTTTTTGACAATAAAAAGACAAGTCATATTGGAAAGCAAAATTGTATGCATATTTGGAAAACTTTTTCATAAGGTAGTGTTCTTGATTGAAAATACGTTTTAGTTCACACAGATTAGTTTGGTCCTTTGTAGAACTTAGGCATCATTCAAACTTCAGACACTTTTACAGATACAGATAAAGTCAGTTTGAGAAATGAAACAATTTAGACATAACATTGGGGGTAGCTCATAATTTGAGCTACCAAATTGGTATCAAATTGGTAGCTCATAATTTCTGCTTATTAATTTATACATTGAATAAATTAGACTTGTCATCAGAATTCTGGTGATAAATATAGGACTAATTTAATTTTTAAGATGAAAAATTAAAAAATGAGCATGCTAACAACATCTTACAGTGTAGGCTGGACTTGACGATCTTAAGGGTCTTTTCCAACCTAAACAATTCTATGATTTTATAAGCTGTCATAGCTATATATGCAACTGTTCTGTCAGCAGTATACAGTGGTGGCTGACCAGTACTGTTATTTTTAACCCAATACACACAATAGTTCACAGAATGGTTAATTTCTATTTTTGGAAAAGATATTGGTATCATGCCTTGCTAAAGGATTAACTCCTTTTTTACTCATGGAATTTCATATGTGCTAATTTGGAAAAAGGTATGAATAAGATATTACAGATGTTGTGTTATATTAGTAAAGTATTTAATGTTTATCTTAAAAATGGTTTAGCAATAATTCTGACACCTACATAAATTTTAAATTTACTATAATTAAGATATTATTTTATTTATTAAATAGTTAAAATATCAGAGTTAATTGGTGCACCTGAACTGTAAGAATTTGTGATGTGAGGGAACTCGTTGCACAAGTTATTAAATTAAAGGTAGTTTTAGATAGGACCAATTTTGCTGTTAGAGGAGACTGCAAAAGTTACTCCGAAACATGCACATCAGAGTTCTCAAAATTACCTTTAACTACCAAAAAGGAAAGTAAATGCATATCTAAAGATTTTTATATTTGCCTTCTGAGCTTGAGATCTTAGTATATTGAGTAGACTGATATGGGGAGAAAGGACTGTTTAGTCTTTTTTTTGGCTAGATATTCTGCTCACCCCATAAGCTTTACCATAATCTTTTATAAACGAAGTTATTAAAATGTAAATATAAAACCTCTTTTCAACATATGGAAGAATGAAAGGATCTACCATTTAAGAAATTGTTTCATTTCCGTCTTATATTTCTTCTCAGGCACAGGTCTATACATTTCTCTTCTGCTACATTTAAAACAGTCTTTTTCCTTTCATTTTATATTAGCATTAATCCCTAATATTAAAGATGCAAAGTCACATAGCATACATTCAAATCTACTTACATGTTAGCTGAAAGAATATTTACCTATTTTAGGGGTTTTCTACAAATTGTAAATGTATTTAAAATTTATAAAGAATATTCTATCTCTTGCTATCCCTAAAAGACAACAGATAAAGATTTCCTTTTTTCTCTTTGGAGATACTTGTTAGAAGTATAAAGTTCAACATTAACAAATAACTCTAAGGGTCTTTTTTAATCTCAAAGACTACTCTTGTGTGAGACATTGGCCAGCTAACTGTCTGCACTATATTAGCTGTGGTAGCACTGTGTCTCCGCTTTGTAAGATTGAGACATTAAAATGCTGTACAGATTTCAAAGTCTAATAATAAGCAACAAATGCAGCTAAATGGCATTGAAAAGATTGATTCTAGTTATAAAGTTCATGTTCAGAATAAAAAAAAATTCCCTCATTTTCCAGCTTAAAGTTAACACCTGGGTATTTATGGCTTCATTTTCCATAGTGTTACATTAAAAAGTAATGTCAGTTCAATTTACTCTTTACCTTTGTTTACTGGGATTTATACTGCTATCTTTAAAAGTGGCATATTAAATAACTTGCAAGGTGTGATTGTAGACTGTGACTGGTGGAGATTTACATGCATCTGAGTTTACGGGCTTGGCCTTCAAAATTGCTACTGATTATTCTTGTGAGTTCTTCCAAAATTTAGAGAGAACAGTATATCCTTCACCAAGCAGCAATAAAGTTGTAATCCTTCAGCAATCATCCTTAACCTTTGCCAAAGAAAAAAGCAAATGACAAGGCATTTTTGCCGCCCCTCTCCCCCCTCCTCCCAGGATCTTATATCACAGGCTATAAAATGCAAATCCATAACAGAACTGTTGATTTGTGTTTTCTTAGTGACTGCTGAAGATAGATAACTATATCTGTATATATATATATATATGTATGTTTTACCTGCAAAGTTAATGAGGAGTTTTGATTTTTTTCCCCTCTGTAATGCAGAAAAAGACACAGACTGGAATAAATAACATTTTTTATTTCTATTTGAAAACACTCTAACTGGGAGACAATATTTCTGTTAAACTTGACTTTTAATAAGTCTATGAGATTTCATTTAACAGATATTACAGTTCTGGGTGCAACTATGGCTCCAGTGCATAAACAGTGTAATTAGCACAACCAATAATGTCTATAGAACAGATTTTCATCTTCTCAAACTTTTTGTTTCTCCATCCACCATGTGCGGGAAACTAAGATATAGTTTACAACTACTGCTTTTTCTTAACTATGTGGTTATTTTTCTTAGATATGGCCATTTCTTTCAAATCTGATGAGGATTTAATGAGTTTTAAATGCTCAGTCATTGCTGTTACAGTCCTTGTGAAATGACAACTTTATAGGAAAAAGCTATAAAACTCTGATTGCATGCACTGTCTTGCCTTGCCTGTAGAAACTAGAGACTGGTTTCAATGCAGTTTTATTCACTGCTTCCATTTCTGTTTATTTTAGAATTATTTGATTTCTGTTTTTTTAAATGTGCATTTGTTTGGGTTTCACTTTCTGTGATTATGTAATTGAGATTGTATTGAACTTTTCAGTTTAAGCTTTGAGCACATATGTGAGATGCAGTTTAGATTGCCTTTATGGATTTGTTCTTTAAAGTTATTCAAAGCTTATTAGTTCAAACACATTTCATTCTATGCATGGATTCTGAAATGTGTTTCCTCATGCAAAATTTGCTGTATGTTATTTGTGGTTAAAATGATGTCACTGTCACTGGGGCCAGATGGTGTTTCTTCAACTCAGTGGTTAAAGGAAACTAATTTTAACAAGCAAGAGATTGAAATGATCAAGTCACCGTTATTTTGATTCTTCGAGATAGTGGGGTGGATTTTACCTTTTAAAGTAGGAATACTTACATAATTTTTTGAACATCTTACACTTTTCTTCTCTAAATTTTATTTTTTAAATTATAGTTCCTTAAAAGGTTTAAATTGCTCTAGACAGTAATGGGGGATATGAGATTCCTTTCTGTTTGGAAGATTCTAGGCAGCTTTTAATTAAAATCTTGCCTATGTATTATAGTGTCACTCTTTTCCATTTTATTTACCTGCAGAATTGTCAGAATTTTGCTGTGGAATTTAATTAACATAGTACCCATCCCCATAGAGCTTTATGAATGTATTCTGTACATTAATATTTCATGTATCTTCCAAGTGAACATATCAAATGTAGTTGTTTCCAGTTTTCTGTCACACTTTAATTAGTGGTATGGATGTAAGCATTTACTCACGGTTGAAAAGGGCACCTTTAGCCATCCATAAAAGACTCTATTTGTTAAATAAATTACTCAGTTAATGTTGTTTGCCCAATTCTAGCCTAGGCCATGCAGTGGTACAGAGTTGCTGAAGCTTATTATTTAGTCTTCATGCTTGAAAAGTAGATGGCACGTTCTAAACTGTGAAAGTTGACAGCCAGCAGAACATGAGCCACCAGTGTGCCCAGGTGGTCAAAAAGGCCAAAAGCATTCTGGCTTGTATCAGAAAGTGTGGCCAGTAGGATGCATACAACTGGCCTTGGTCCATTGATGCAGCCTGTCCAGTTCCCTCCAGCAGATCAACACTCCCACCAAGTTTGGTGTTATCTGCAAACTTAGTAGGGTGCACTTGATCTCCTTGTCAAGATAACTGATAAAGATACTAAACAGAACTGGTCCCAGTACTCAGCCCTGGGGAATGCCACTTGTGACCAGTTGCTAACTGGATTTAACTCTATTCACCACTGTTCTTTGGGTTCAGCCATTTATCCTTTTTTTTAGCCAGCAATGAGTATACCTTTCCAAGCCATGAGCAGCCAGTTTCTCCAGGAGAATGCTGTAGGAAACTGTGTCAACTGCTTTACTATAGTCTAGGTGAACAATATCCACAGCCTTTCCCTCTTACACTGACAGTATTTTTATGATAAATGTTTGCAGACTACAGTCTTATTAGCTCCATACAGTACATATTGACTTAAGAATTCTCTTCTTTCACATTGTTTTCTTTATATAGTGATCCTCAACACAGATAATTCAGTAATCTTTTTTATGGCAGCTATGTTAAGAGGAGGGCAGAAGTGCCATGTGTTTTGGCCATGATTTTTTTTTTTATTTTTCTCTTGAATAATGTGATTTTTAAGATTTATTATTTTATTTTTATTTTTGTAATTTTTAGCTGGGTAAATCTGTTATGAAATTTAATTTCCATCAACTCATTTTGGATGGTTTATTCCAAAGGGGCTCACCACAGACAAGTTCATAGTGTATGGAGTCACGTGTCAGTCTGCTTTTCTCTCAGATAAAAGAGCTATATCACTATGGAAGTGGTTGATATGTGCTGTGTTTTCTTATTTGCAAGTTAGCAAGCTGTATTAAATGTCATTTGAGTACCTGCAAGGATGTCTAGTCCAGAAGCTAAAACAATTGATGAAAAAGAATGTTAAAGAACATTTAATTACTTGTGTAATTAGGTGTGAGTTTTCTTCAGTCTCTTTCAAATACGTACATACCTACGTAAATTTTTAAATGTGAACTGTAGCAACAGTTCAGTAAGACTGAGTAGCATAGTACAGCACTGTCAGCTGCCTTTCTTGAAGTGACAGGTATCGACAGATTTTCTCAGAGTTGTGAACACCACCCTCCATCATACTGATGTCTACTCTGAGTCACATGGAATACAGTGACCTAACTGAAACCACAGAGAAACATAAGCAAAGTATGTTTATGGTATTTCAAAGATAAAAATTTTGAAAAAAATATGAGCTGGTGACTACTTATGCTATTCAAGAAGTATTCTTATGACTTGTATTCACTCCATCTAACCTTATCTGCTCTCAAGTTAGGTATCTAGTCTAAAGGAGTTAGTACATATAAATATGTGAATTAATGGGAAAAAATAAAAATTCATACAGTACTCAGACTATTATCACTCAATAAAACTTTTTGCCATTTAGCTGAAATTTTGCAGCTTGTCTTTAGGTTGTCTACCTCCACTGAAAAATAGAGGTCAATGTTAAATGACAAACATGTTGAAAAGACAAAATAATAGCTTTGCAAAACAAAAGTTATTACTTTCTCACAATCTTTTCCCCACTGATAAAGCCTTCTTTCTGTTAAAACTGCTGCAACTTCAAATCTACTTGAAAAGTTAAGATTCTGATGTTGTGAGCCTTAATGGTAAAAGGAATATATTTGATAAATTTCTTTAGTACCATGAAAAACAATAGTGCAAACAGTGACAAAGTTATTTGAATTTTAAACAATTTTCTCTTTCTTAAGTCTTGTTAGGATGGTGCACCTTACAAATTCCTAATGAAAATGGAATTTGAAAAATTAGATTTTGTTTGTGATTCTATGTTATCAAATTTTATGTCACATCTGACATTCTCTTAAATCAAATTCTGTCTGGGGTCAAATGCTGACTTTTAACTCAAAAAGATATCCCTGAGCTTGAGCTTGAAATTGACGTAGTAAATTCTTGTCAGCCCTTCAGTGTCCTGAAAAAAAGGAGGGCACAATTTAACCTCTCTTCCTCAAAGTATCATCCACTAGAATTTAAACTTTTTTACTTGACAGAATAAGAGATTCTACAGATGACTGTGTTCACTGTAAGAAGAAAGGACAACTGTTATTTTTACCTGTATTATTATCTGGTTTAAGAATCATAGAATAATAAAATCTATGATTCTATATTCTTATCTGTTTTAAGAAATTAACATTCTTCAATTGTATTCCCAAGGCTGTTGAGGGTATTTATAGTTATAAGCAGTTCAACTTAGCATAATTAAGCAAAATGAGGTAACACACAAAAATTACAGTAATTTTCGCAGTAGTATATTTTACATTGCATTTACCTTCCTAGGATGAGCTAACTCATCCTAAAAGAAGAGATGAGTAGCAAATCCTGTTTCATTCAAAGACTTCTAGTATAGCAACATACCATTTGAAAATCATCACAAGAAATTAATTCTATCAATGTGTGGGTTTGTTTGCACATGTATAGTATCCTAGGAATAGATTTATTAATAGCATACATATATGTACATATATGTGAAGAAAAACTGGTTTGAGTTCCTTTCCTCAAGCCTGTGACAGCTGGTAACCTTTGACTTCAATAAAGCTGTTCCATTTCCTAGACATTTATATTGAAAATAGAGAAATATTTTTGTTCCTCATTTCGTGATGTTATTTTGTTTGCCTGCAGGCATAACTGTTTCATAAAAAAAATAATTATTAGCCATAAAGACTTGAAGAGTTAACTTTTCACTAATGTACAAGACATTCACGTTATGATGTTGAGCAAAAAAAGAAATACTTCTGATGATTTCTGTCTTGTTAGGCTTTATATTTTGTATACTAACTTTCCCAGTGAGAGTGCCTGTATAGCCTGGTGGTAAAATGGAAGGTGTTTTGTATCTTTTCAGTGGTTAAGGTTAATTCATGGCCAATAATTTTGTTGAATTTTCCCCAGTCTTCATCTCTAAGTAGAGGATCATACCTGAAAATAATAATGATGGTTTATATTCTCGGTTTTGACCAATATTTTTTGTTATGCCAGTTTTCCCTAAGACAAGTTGAACATTTCAGTAATACCCCTCAAACCATGAATTCCATTGCTGTCAATTATCAATTTTAAAGAAATACCAAGTGGCTCAAGACAGCATACTTTCTTTGTATTTTTCTTACTAGGATTAAAATTGTGATAGGAATAGGCCTAAGGAGGGGTGCTTACAAACTTTGTGAGATCAATATTCACTTGTTTAAACAGGATCAGCTGTTTAACGACCATAGTAAACTCTAAGGTTCGGTATCTCTTTGTTGTGCATATTGAAACTATGTTGGTAATTAGATATGTGAAGAGATTGCTAAGTTTTCATGCTATAACCTTCGCAAAGCATGACTAAAGTATTGTATGATTCAGATTCAGAACATTCTAACACCTTCCTGTTTAGCAGCCCTTTTTATCAAAATTGAGATGACTAATAGCTAGTGTAATTTTCAGAAGCAAGAATAACCAGAAAATCTCATTTTCCAAAGAAAGCACTAGGATTAGTAATCACATTAAAGAAACCATTTCAATGCACTGTTGATAATTGCAATAATTATTTATTAATTTCTCAGTGACTGATGTTGCCAATAGCAATTTTTAGTTTATGTGATTTTACTGAAGCTCTATGTCACAATTTACTGGGTCTTGTAAAGACATTCATCTGCATATTCACCAGAATTAAGGCATGCATTATAAAACAATACGAATGCACATTTCACTACCTTTTATTTTTAGGTTTGATTTTGTGTTATAATTTTTAAAATTACAATAAGTTTTGAAGAATCTCTGTGTTTCTGCAAGGAAAATAGCAGGATTAATGTCCTAATAATCTTTATAATGCAATTCCCATTTTCTGTACACATCTGCTTTGAAAATTATATGATTTGCCTTTTAGCAATGTTACAGCTAAAGCATTTGTAAGTATTCTTTTTATTATATCATGGAAATTCTAAACTGTTTTTATCCTAAATTTCCAGAATTTTGTTAAGCTCTTTAGAACACTTCCTTCATGTATTCATGTATTAAAGCTGTAATGGTGATTCTTTCAAACACACCGTAGTGCTTTTATTTCCCCTGTGCTGCATACAGCATTGTATTCTACGTACTGTTGATGGGATTGCTTACTCACTGAAGTTTCTCTAGACAGATAGCTTCTGCTCCATGATCTCATAGCGTTCACTTTTTTTGTCTTCTTGTAGCTAGATGAGTCTGTCTGAAACAGATAGCAAAGTTTTCAAAATACTTGGCTGTTCCAGCTATTTCAGCAAAGAAGCAGAATGCAGAGCCTTTCTGATCTGCCTAGAGGGAGGAACAGCTCCTTCACATACATGATAATTCATGTTAGTTTTGCACAGCATGTGGAACTATAGCAATACAGTATGTTGCCAAATAGCCATGTCTTCTTCACAAGAAGTGAGATGATAGTAAATGTTTACATTGTTGTTTTTGTGAGTTCTGAAGTGCTAAACAAACAAAAAAAACCCTGTGAAGGCAAAGCAATATTTAAAATTCTCTTCCTCAAGCCTGTTGCTGCATAAGTGGAAGATCAATACAGAAATAAAATTGGTTCAGTTTGCAATTCTCTATGGGTTTGGTTTAGCTGAAAGCAATAGGAAGTGCTATTTGCTCTGTAGATATTGAAAATCAGTAAAATCAAAAAACACTAGCAGCTAGATTTTGTATGAATGTCCAAAAAAGGAGTGGTGGAGGGAAAGGGAAGAAAATGTATGCCCAGACAAGGCAGTTTAGCTCTCTGATACACCTCACGAGCACCAGTAGCTGTAGAGGAATCAGAGGGCATGTCTCCACAAACAATGAAACAGGCAGTGAAGTCATGCGGTCCAGACTGCTGCGAGATGAGCTGAATTTTCTCCTCTGTGCTAAGGAGAAGGGAGCAGTTCTTGGTCTAAGTGATCAGCTCCTAGCTCAGCAGCAAACTTCTTATGTGGTCTGAAAGAATCTGTTTACTCTTGGCTTGTTACTTAGCTTGCACAGCTCTGAAATGGGAGTATTACTTTCCTATCTCAGAAAGATGTTCAAAAGTTTAAATGTTCTGAGGCCAAATATTTAAACAGGTTTTTAAAATGTGTCATTGAGATCCTGGTACATGATCTGTATATTGTACTATACTCAATCCAGCTGTGTAACCCAAAATCATCACAGAACCTCAGATATACTAAGGATGTCTGTTTCATACAGTTCATTGGAAATCTATATTCAAGGTGATGAGGGAAGGAAGGAACAGCAATAGTTGCTCTGTGGCTTATTACTATTATTTTATTTTAATTGCTATAACCTTATTTCTAACTTCTTGCTTTCTAAATGAATTGCAGGCAGATATTTTATATATAGTTCACATATATGAAGAGAAGGAAAAAATGGGACATCAGACAGCTGATTGTTTCAAAACTAACCAGTTTAATTCTAGCTTTACATACTGGCAGTGGGAAAATTTCATGCTGCAAATTTAATTACTTGATTAAAGAGAGTATTGAATAATATTCACACATATATTTCTTAAATAGTCTTCTTGAGTAGTCAGGTTTGAGAGAGAGATACATCTGAGAGATATACATGTGAGCTGCATCTTTCTAAAAGTCTGAAAGAAACTCAGGAATCCAACTGAGGAAGGAAGTTATTTCTCTCCCTTCGACTGAAGTACATTATGTGATGTATTTGTATTCTGGAACGTAATTAATTCAACTGAGAGAAGCTTTTTTTCATCTCTCCACTTTCTTGACTGTCGTTATCTCTTGCTTGTTCTTTGAAGCACACATTGACCTGGCTTTTTACTAGACCATACAATGTCCATGAAACTTTCTCCTCTGCTTGCTTATCATTGTGTGCCCCTTGCCTTTTATCCCACTGTCTTTAGCTTTGTTGATCTATTTCCTATTGAGTTACCAATGATGCTGCTACATCTATTTCTGATCACTTTCATCTAAAGATGCTTTGTCATTTTGTGACCACTACTTGATCTTGTCCTTGACATGGCTGGAAATACAGAATCAAAATAATGCACTTCACTGGAGACTGATTGCAGACAGAAATCTAAGCTGTGGGTAAATGTAGCAGAAACTAGAGGGTAGACACCTACACCAGGAACAAGTTAATTGTGCAGATTTGTGCTAGTATTACATCATGCAGTTCAAAACAAGGTAAGCTATTTTAAAATAGCTAAGACTAGTTTTCAAAGTCATAGTTGTCATACTGGTACTGACAAGGTTGTACAATAAGTCACTTAGGTTTTCAGCTAATATATTTCCATCCACATGTCAATATCTTAATCTTTTAGCAAAGTGCATGCAGAGCTTATAGGAAGAAGGTGTACCAAGTGCAGGTTTCCAGGAGCTGGCAGCAGGGGCTGCCAGGCAGCATCTATGAGGAGGTGCCAGGGCTATCCTGTGCTGGACACAGCCAGTTCCAGATCCGGCCCACCCACCACAGGGCACGGCTGAGCCCCGCATCTGAGGTGGGGATGCCTAGCGAAACGTTTTTAAGGAAGGGCAAACACCACACAGGAATATGTGGAGGGGGGAAGGCGAAGCAGTTTTGTGAGCACAAAGGTCAAGAAGGAGGGGAGGAGGCGCTTCAGGCACCAAAGCCGAGATTTAAGTAGTTAATTAATGAAATTATTTTTCCCTGCAGCAAATCTGTTTTACCTATGTCCGTAGTTGGTAAGTGATCACTCTGTATCTCAGCCCGGGAGCTTTTTCATCTTATTCCCCCATCCCCGCTGTTCTCCTTATGAAGGGGAGTGAGAAAGCGGCTGGGTGGGTAGCTGGCAGTGACCAAAGTCAACCCACCACAGAAGGAACTGTGGAGTGGTTTTTCTACACTCCTTACATACATAGTTGTGTGGATAAAACACTGTAATAAATGTGACCTATGTAGTTTACTTAAATTACTGCTAGTGCTGCCTTGTGTTGCATAAGGTCTTACTCTTCTGTTGCTCAACAGAAGGTAAAGGTCTGTAGAATTCTTGCAGTCACATCATTATAAGTTTTATCATATAATGAACATAGAAAACTAATTAATGTCTAGCACTACTGGTGCTGTTGTCTTTCCAGAGGCATGAAAAACATTGTCTGCAGCATAAGGTATTTCAGGATTTAGTAACAATTTTGTTATAGTTTGTAAGAAGGTTCTCTAGGTCTCTGGAAACTCTGTGCTTTACTATGAAATAACAAGACTTTATATAAGGCCAAATCTGCATTGAGCTCACACTCCAAACAAACTGTATTCCTTGTCTCTAAATTGGAGAGACATCAATTTGATAGGTGGACTGCTCGGTGGATAAGGAACTGGCTGGATGGCCGCATGCAAAGAGTTGTGATCAATGGCTAAGTGTCTGGCTAGAGACCAGTAACAAATGGTGTCCCTCAGGGATCAGTGTTGGGACTGGTCTTGTTCAACATCTTTGTCAGTGACATGGACAGTGGGATTGAGTGCACCCTCAGCAAGTTTGC
>JANHGB010048465.1:0-25846 GCA_026283785.1 Coracopsis vasa
GAGCCTTCTCTTCTCCAGGCTGACCCAGCCCAGCTCTCTCAGTCTGGCTCCAGAGCAGAGCTGCTCCAGCCCTTGCAACATCTCCATGGCCTCCTATGGACTCACTCCAACAGGTCCCAGAGCTGATCTTCAGTTCCTCATAATGGCTGTGGCAGAAGACAGGTTTCACTGTCGCCATTCCTTGGCTTTCCACCAGAAGTCACTGTAGGAGTTGTTGCTGCCTCTGGCATTAGAAATAGAGAACGTGTGTTTAACCTCCTTATCCGCAGGTCACCTGCTGCCTCCATACTAGCTCTTGGCTCCCACTGACAATGGTCAAGTCACTTTCTGCTGCTGCACCGGCAGCCTCGTGGTGATGCTCCCGGTGCTGCACAGTGACTGCCAGGCCCAGGCCCCCGCGCCGCACGCAGCAAGGTGCCAGTGGCCGGCTCGGCCTCGGTGATCCCTGAGCACCTCACCGTCAGCTGGCGTGTGAGAAGGTTTGACCATCGGGGGCAGAGACAGGGGCAGTGTGGCCTTTACTGGATTGAGATCAAACCAGAACCTGTTGTTAACGCTCTGCTGCAGTCAGCAACAAGCCAGGTTCACAGTTTAACCTGGGGAGGGATTGCCACACTGAGACCGAGCTGCCTCTCCTCAGCACAGCTAGTTGTGATTTTCATACTCCCTTACTTAGGAAAGAGCATTTTATATAGGCAGTAGTTCATTGTAAGAGCAGCTTTTGTACCCTTAATGCCTCTGCCTGGGTTGTGTGCGAAAATAAAGGGATGGTGGAAAGAGAATACCTTGCCCCAGAAGTTGTGTGAGAAACAGGGAAGTGCTCATGTTAGCGAGGATTCAGCTTAAACACATCTAGTTATTATAAAAATTTGCTCACTGAATACAATATGGCCTGACCTCTGGATTGTTTCTTCCCAAGCAACGTGACAGCGTCCCTCCTTCCACTGCATTCAGCCCGCAGGGCCGAGCTTCGGGGCTGCCTTTGGTTTTGTTATGTTATTGTTGTGCTTAAAAAAAAAACAACAAAAACCCCCCTCGAGCCCCTCTTTTCAGCGGTGTCAAGTGAGGATGAATTGGCCAGGGAGGCATGTTTATAGACTGTGTGAAGAACTTTGTCTTTGTGTGGGAATGCTGGTGACACTGGTATGGCTTGCCTGAATGAACTGCGATGACGCGGGTAATAAGGTGTCCTGCTGAGCGCCACAGCAGCCTTTCTCAGACCTCCCACTTAATGCCATTCAGCTCCAGCTCAGTGTAGCTAATTTTTCCCATTCCCTCAATTCTTTAGGCCTCCTTACAAACAGAAAAGTCAACTTTCACACCGAGGAGAAGATAAGTGCTTTAGGAAATAATCGTGTAAACAGAATGTTACCTTCTGACCTGATGCTGATACCTTGGTCTGGGACAAAACCCAGCTGGCTATTGCATTAGACATGGCTATTAAAGGAATAATGCTGCTGATCCTCCTTACAAAGTGCCTTGAGAAATGGTTTAGCCAAATCACAGTGCCTCTTGTCACACTGAATCATGTTCAGCTGCTCTCCTCCATGACCAAATTGCTGATATTTAGCAGCTTCCTTGTCATCTCCTTTCTTGCACCAGTATGGGGGGGTAAGTATGAAAGCAGGGGAAAGTCAGTCATGTTTCTCACTGCCCTGTTGTTTTCTGGCTGAATTTCAGTGCTTTGAAACATAATATACAGTACACCATATAGCTTTTATAAAAGAGGGTACATTTCATAAAGTAACTTCAAGTGTAACTACTGAGTATTTTCAATTACAAAAGGATTTCAGTGATTCCAATAATATGGAATTGTTCATTTTAAGGCTGCACTAAGCAGTTCCTGTTGGTGTTCTGTGCAGAGGCTAAAATTAATAACTAGACCCAGATTTCCAGTAGTATCAAGGAGAAGAGGAACCTCTGCCTCGTGTTTTATTTAGTCTTGGTCAGAATATGGCATCCAGATCCAAATGGCTTTGAAAAAACATACCCTTCACAGTGGGTTTAGCTGCCGCTGCCATCCAGACCAGAAGGTCTGTCTTTATGTCAAAACATGTGACATATCCTGGGCTCCAAGACCAAACCTGAGCATTTGATTATCCTGTGGTGTTTGTTTGACTTCTCTTGAGGTTGCCTTTTGTGCAGGTTGGCCACTGCTCCGAGCTGGGAACTCTTCACTGTGGCCGGCCAGGCTAGCTTAAGGTATAGCACTTCAGTGCCATGGCTTAGAGGGGTTCAGAGGCTGCTTGGAATTCTCCTGGTGCCCCCAGGATTACAGACAGACTTTGTCACAGATCTTTGGGAAAACGCGCTAGGATTGCCATGCTGGACAGGCGGGATGAGTGGAGCTTGCTGTGCTGGAATTCTCACTGATACAGCAGAGCACCCCCAGTGCAGACAGAGTGGCTTTTATCTGGGTTTGCAAAGCAGTGGCTGATGTCCACTGTGAGTCACCTGCAGTTATTAGACCAGAATAAGAACTGAACATATTTATTTTGCAGCAGAGAAATTGCTGTAGTAATTTAATTTGCACCCTTACCAGTCAAGTTTACGCCTTAAAAAATTGCATGAACCGTGGGTCTGACTCTTCAAAACATTTCAGCGTGTCACCAACTTTAACTGTAAACCTTACTTGAAAGTTACTACTGCTGAAGGGTTTCCTTCTTTCACTGCCCTGTCATGTCTATACAGCTATTTCTAGCTAATCTATTTCCAGAACTGTGTGGGGTCTGCCTCTTCTCAAAGTACAACAGAACCTGAAAACAAGCAGAGAATAACCCAACCCATCCAGAAGTCTTTCAGTGTAGAGCCAGCAGTTAAAGATGTAGAATTAGTTTGAAACTGGCAAAATAATGAAGGTAATGTTCTCCAAGTATGAAGAGTCTGATACTATTGTCAAGGATGCCTTATGCAATTAAAAGCTCTGTGTTTGGGGAACTAGTAGAAGAGAAATCAGCTATAGCATTTATATTTGTGGGCTTTAAGGTTTAACAATGTCACCAGCAAAGCCACTCTAAGTGTGCTTTTTTTCCAGTGGTCCTTATTTGCCATAATGAACTTGTTACTTTGATTTCCAAAATGCACAGAAGTAAGAGATACTTCTTTGGTGTGTTCTAAGTGCAAATTAACTCTTTTCTCATAAGCGATACCTTCTGGAGCAAGAACAAAGGATCAGAAGAGTGAAGGTGTTCTTCCAGCCTTTTCCAAGGGAAGACTTCTTTTTCTGGGAAGGAAGGGCTGTCATCTGTTTGAAAAGTTTTCTGTTTTATTTGCATTGTATTGTATCCATCCTGCTTGCCTGTCACCTCTTGATGGCCCTGCAGAGCTCACAACAAGCAGCACTACTCACAGCACTGTTGATCTCTTGTTTGCTCTGGCATATGGGGTTGTGGAAGTGTTTTGTAGCATCTCCACAGTCATGAAACTTTTGTCCAAGTCACCTTTTTGTCACAAGCCATTTAGAAAAGTTGTAGAGGAAAGAGCAGAGCCTAGAAGTGTGCTGGAGCTCTTCAGGGTCATCTGGTAGTCAGCAAGTGCAGGGGAAAGGAAATGGCACTGGGTTCTGCCGCTAAAACCATGAGATTAATGCTGGTGACATAGGTGGCCGCTTGCTTTCTATGTGATTCAGATTTATCACTCCATTGACTGATTCATGGCAACATTTTTTAAAGACTTATTTGATTCATGGTTAGAGGAAGGGTATTGTTATAGAAACGAATAGCAAAGTACGGCAACACAGTTTGGAGCCTTCGCAGGTGATTTGCAAGCACTAGTGGGAAAAAATTGTCTTGCACTTTGTTATGTACTTGTACATGTGATGAACCGAATGTGTTTGTGGCTCAGAAGGTGGAGGCTAAGGGAATGAAAAAAAAACCTTGGGTTTAGCTCTTGCTCCTGTCCAGCACCCTCACTGCATGTGCCAGTCCTGACGGTGCTCTGCAGAGCTCGGTTCCAGCGCTGTTTTCCCACATGTTCCTGGGGCAGGAAATATTGCTGTACTCCTCTGTATTGCCATCTCCTGCGCTGACTTGGGGTCTGATTCTAAAAGCACAATCAAGAAGATTGGTTCTTGTGCCACTGATTCAGTGTAGTTGTAGGCACCAGTAAGTGTTTCATAAGAGAGCTATCAGAGCACCACTGCTGAAATAATTCTAAGGTTTGGGAACTCTTGAACTAATGGTAAGTTCCAATGGAAAGGACAGTGTGTTACATACATGTATTAAGTCAGTTAAAGCATATTTTATCATTAGGTATCCCAGATCATTTAATAAGTACATAATTTGTAAATCCTGCTGTGCCGTTGATAATTTCACCATACACCCAAACTTCAGCACCCATGACAAGGAGATAAGTCAGAAGCCACTTAAAGCATCTTTCTTGAGAAGCAAAGTTTGGACTATTGTACTTCAGTCTGTCATGAGACACTCTTCCTAAAATGTCCAACATGACAAACTACAAGGGGAGCAGCTGGTTAAAATTATCAGTTTGAAAGCTGGCATTGATCTGTACGCAAATCACGTTTAAATGGGGTAATGTGCAAGACTATGAAATGACTGAATTTTAATGAATTGATCAGCAGCAGACTAATGAGCTGGTTGGATCATCAGTTAGGAGACATTTTACCTGGCTATTTTTGGAATAGTCTGTTTATTTGGAAAATCCATCTTTGCATAATACAATCTCAGGCATCATTCTCATAATACCAATTTGTTTTAAGAGGCCTTCTCTAGACCTTGATGTCATTCCTGCAATATCTGTCATTTCTTTGTCAGCAGTAAATGGCAATGAGCAAAGCCAGAAGTAAGAAATGAATCAGGAAAGTTGGCAAAGCAAAATCATTTTTTTCTTATGTGGAAGTTGCATCTCAGATTTTGCAATGATAGTGTTAGCAAATTGTGGTAATGTAAATGGTTTAACTTTTAAGTTCTCATTTTCCTTTAAAGTGCCATGAGAGCACTAATCAAACTAATGTTATGTACAGGTCAAGAGTGGCAGGTTGTTCTCGAGGCTTGCTGGGAGCTGACAGTAGGCAGTATTTATTAACAGTACCTGCAATAATTTGTCAACTGAATGGAGGATTTGGAGATCTTCACACCAGCAAAGAATAAGTCTTTGCAGAGATATTGCTTCAGATGATCACTGCCTTAGGTCCACTTAATTTTTTGATAGAATAATATTCCAAAGCAATTGATGACTGTTGACTAAGAATGGGTGAGTATTTTAAGAGGCGCAGCAGTATTTCACTGTAAGTCCAATGTTGTGTCTTTCTTTACAGCTTGGAAAAGTCTAAATGGATGTAATGTGTTAAAACTTTTGAAGCTATTTGCCTCCTTGCTGGGCAGTGTTGTGCCAGAAGCCTACTTATTGTGTGTGACTTTATAATCTTTCACCTGTCTATACAGGTCCCTGCCTCTGGGTCTGCTGGGGTTCCTTATGTCATAACGCTTCCATATTTATATACTCCAGAATGTACACGGTGCATTTGTTCCTTATTTCTTCTGTATTGTACACCTAGTGTACATTGCAGTTTTCTGTGTGTTTTGTCTGTGTATATTCTCTGTAGCTGTCCCATTTCAGGTCTGTCACACCTTCCTCAGCTGCTGGTAGGAAATGAATGCTGTTGATTCCTGTTGTGAAATGAAGTGTGAATCAGTGGATTTCCGAAAGCCAAGATCCCTGGAAGTGTGTAAAATTGCACACGGTTAGGAGTACCAGACAATTGTTGTTAATCATAGCTAATACAATAACAATTGTTAATAGTTATGATTGAACCCTTAATACAAGATTTGCAAGATGAACAGTAATGCCTTAGCTCCCTGTTTGGTACTGAGCAAAGGCTTGAGGAAAAAAGTCAATCTTCACATCTGGAAAGATCACCTTTTAGATGTAGCTACAGTCCCAGCAGGATCTGCTTTGAGCAAAAAGGAGAACTGTCAGAGAACTGCAACTGAGCCAGGGAAGACCTCATAGATGAGCCTCCACCAGCTGTGACCATTGACGTACAGCCCCAACATGTCACTTGCCATGCAGTCCTTAGAGTACTAGCAAACACTGGTAAACATCATGATCACAATCTTAGTAATCTGAACTCACCACTACTCAGGGGTTTCTAATTCTTAGCTGCACAGCCTAAAGCCACATAACTTAAATTTCCAAAGGTGTGGAGTACCTCTGTGATGCCCTCAAGATCTCTGTGATGCCCAAGTGCTGCTTCTGCATCATTTGTACTAACTGCTGCAAAGTTGTTTTCCTCCACATTGCGCCTTCAGCCAGATGGGAAATGAAATACATTATTTTACTGGGGTTTTAGATAGAATTGCCTAAGCAAAGAGAATCAGCCTGGAAACACGGTTAGTGCATCGTTCCAGTTTAAACGGGTAGGTTTGATCTTTCCAATAATTACTTCTGACCTGTGCTTAGAGATAACACGTGCGTCTGTGTGCACCCTCGCCTCCATGTGCAGCTGAATGACACAATTGTTTTGGGGTTTTTTTTCCAGAATTATAGATCAGCGGTTTGAGAAGGTTTCGTATTTTGTCTTTGGAGATTTCAACTTCAGACTGGACGCCAAAGCAGTGGTAGAGGTAGGACTTTCCTAATGCTTCTCTTATGGACTGTACCAGCTTTTACTTATCAAGTATTTTTTTCCTATGGAAAAGTGACTTAACATACTAATCTTAATATTGACATTAGACTTGGCTAAGAATACCTTTAACAGGAACATGTGACAGGTAACTAAGGATCACTGTTGGGAACCTGCTGGAGTAGTTACGGGATCACGGCTGGCATGCTGCGTTCCTTCTCAGTGGGTGTGTGTAAAGGGAATTTCAGCTGTAGGTGCAGAGTCCATGTCACCTGTGCATGGTGCTGTGTGTGGAAAGGAGACCACGTGGGGACCATCTAAGGTGAGACCAGGAGGTTTCACAGTGCATGCAGGAGCCTCTTCCTTCAGAGGCGTTCAAATCTCTTGCTTGAAATCTCGTTGGGCTCCAGCACAGGGGACCACATTTCTGTTGTATGTTTGTGACTTCTGGCGTATGTTTGTCGCTCACAGCGAATGTCACAGCCCTTTACTGCCAGCAGAGTAAGTGCTGGTTTATATTTCTACTCTTAGGGGGAAAAAGAGAGACAGTTCCTAACTGTCTGTGATAGAACTCCACACTCTAAAAATACCAGCAGACATTTGTGCAAACCTCTGTGACAGTGGCATTTGGTGTGGAAGGGTGACTGGAAGATTTGTATGAAGCCAGAAAGAATGA
Organism: Coracopsis vasa; assembly: GCA_026283785.1. Lineage (NCBI taxonomy): Eukaryota > Metazoa > Chordata > Aves > Psittaciformes > Psittacidae > Coracopsis > Coracopsis vasa. Next base: position 7,260 of record JANHGB010048465.1, read on the forward strand.
AGTAAGCCTTCTTTATCATGGGTTGAGATTACCTTGACTGTACTGCTGAGGCTTAGCCCCAGGTAACACGGGGTCAGAAATGATGTCCAGGTTGAAAACAAATTTAATCCTATGATTTTCCCACTTGAATTCTAGAGATACTGTTATGTCTTTTTGGTGTCCTTGAAGGTAGGCATGTATCTTCTGAACCAAAGCTTTTACTTTGTAAATCAAGCAGTGGGAAGTAGGTGCCCTGGTGTGGAAGGCTGGTTACCCCTCATATGGCTGCGGTGCAGTTCTCCTTCTTTACAAGGCAACTAGTCCTCCTGAACAACAGGAGTTTGACGTTACAGCACTGTCTCTGCAGCTAATAACTTCCTTCTTGGAATTCTTTATACATTGTAGTAATTTAACCAACAGACTTGGGGCATAATTGAAAAGAAATCCAAGTCACTGATTCTGAGTATGCAGCTTCATCTTGCATATGTTAAGGACAAAATCCTGCTCTGCTGCACTGTGGTTGCCAGTGTTATCAGCAGTGTTTATAGGTTGTTCTTGAAATACTACGCCTGTTTGGTTTTTATTCGCCAGTGGTGCAATAGTATTACTGAGAAGGCTCTTGTCTGAGCACACCTCTCTCAGTCATGCTGCAGCAGAGTTATCTCCTGCACCCAGTCCTGGTGAAGGGTGCTGTAAGTTTCTTCTAACTTACCAACTGCGTCGCAGGCTGCAGGGCTGAATGCAGAGGATGCTTTATTGCCAGTAGATTAAGATTCCTACATTTGTATCTGTGAGTTTCAAAGTGATCCACTTCTAACAAAATAGTATCACTAACCACAGGTGATGCACACAGAGTGAGCTGCACAACAGGTAGTGAGAGTTCAAGTGACTCTTAGTCCTGACATGGCACTTTTTGCCTGTGAATGCTTTACCAATGTCAGTTAATGTTGTGTTGAGCATGCGAGCAGTGATTTGAAGATGAATCAGATTCATTTACCCATTCTTCCTATATCAGATACATGCATGTGTGAGTGTAAAAAGCGTTGGGATAGTACATCTTTCCTATTTTGAAAAGCAACAGGAAAGCAGGAAAGATGTTCCTGTTCATTAACCAGAACTGTACCCAGCTACTTTGTGACATTAATTAAACATAATTAATGTTGATCTTGAAACTTCCACTTGTAATTTACATGGTTAAAATCATACTGAGCTTTTTTTGTAGTCTTCTGTGCTTGGTACAGTTTATAAACTGGTATGTGAGAAGATCCAAGAGATGTAAGAAATGGTTGTCTCATGCAGATTACTACACAGAAGCGATGGTACAGGCAGTGTTTCTTTGACAGCATCTTAACAATGGAACAGTCGTGCATGATTCCATAGTAGGGTGTAGCACTCTGTTTTCACAATGAAGTCTGGTCTTCTAGAAGACAGATCCTTTTCTAAAGTGTCATTTGGAAGGGCAGTTACAGGCCACCTCTAGTGGGAATTGTTCTGGATAGGACCTAATGGTTTGATGGTGTGTAAGATGTGTGAGATCCAATCCCAGATCACTTCACAAACTGGTTAATAAATGGTGCTTCTCAGCTGTGCTGTTTTTCCAAAGCTGGCAGAGGGCTATTCAGCAGTGCAGTTAATACTAGGAATTTTAGGGGTTAATCCATTGACCTGTCATCTTTTTATATATTACTGAATTTATTTCTGCTTTTCTTGCTGACCTTTGAATTCCCTCTTGAGACTGCAATGTGCTGAATGCTTGGACACTAAGATGCTACCAGCAATACCTGTGTTGTGGAAACGTAGACTGTGCTTATACCAAACACAGAGAATAAAGTCTCTTTCTAAAGGATTACTCAATTAAGCCTTTGAAAGGGAAAATCTGAGAGCTGTTTCAAGTGTGGAGGCCACACACTGAAGTGCAGTGTGCTAAATCAGATGCCAAAAATGTTGTGCTTATGAATTGAGAATTAATAGACAATAAATCATTAATATATAACTTATTAAACATTATATGTGAACCTTAATCTAAAGGCATATTGATTTCCTTGCTAGGAAAGTCTGCTTTACTGTTGTTGGAGAATCCGGGGGGGATCAATAAAACAGGTAGAGGCTTCAGGCCATGTGTGCATTAACAAGGGCATTGTCCAGGGGATAAACTGGCAAGAAAGAAATAGGACATCTGTAGCATAACAAGCATAGCAAATACAGTTGGCTTATAGGAGATTTGAATTATAGTTTGAGCATAATTTGTAGCTCAGCACGATCATATTCAGAGAAATGCATACAGCTCATCCACTGAAAGCATTTTAAAGCTGTCCTCAGCCTGCGAAGGGCCAGTGATAAGGTTCTGTTTCAGTCCTGGGCCTGTGCGTGACTCAAAGTACAGGGAGCACAGGAGGACCTGGAACCACCAGTTTGGTTACACCAAATGCCCCACGCCCTGGCATGTGCCACACATTGAGGCATCGGAGATTCTGCAGGTCTCAGCCAGTGGTGCCTGTCATGGCTTAGGCTGACAGATCTTGTGTGATGCCTGATCCTCCTTGCCCCTGGGACAGGCTAAAGGCCCCAGCCACTGAAAATAACTGTACGGAAATGAAGTGCTGGTGAGTGTTAATTATAAAGGTTCGGCGTTGCTGTAGTAATAATCACCGGGGCCTGATTCTGACACATGCTGCTGGGTCTGTGTCGCTGAGCTGCGAGGTCAACCCCTCTCCCTAAGGGAGATAAATGCCACTACTTGGTTACTGTGAAACACCCAGAAAATTGAATCATAGGTTCTCCGACTGGTTTGTGTTGGAAGCGACCTTAAAGCTCCTCCAGCTCCACCCCCTGCCACAGGCAGGGATACCTTCCACTGGAGCAGCTTGCTCCAAGCCCCATCCAACCCGGCCTTGAATTTTCTGCTGGCAGCCTTGCTCTTGGGAGGCATCACCTTTTCAAAGGTTCATTGTGGACCCATTCAGGCCAGCAAATTACTGACCCTTCTGCACTCCTGCTTGTAGTACTGGCATTGTGGTTATTCAGTGCTGAATATCTTCAGTTCAGCATCCTTCATGTAGAAGCATATCCAAAAACAAGCCTTCTAAGTTGGAAATGTATTTAGTAAGGCAATACAAGAGATTTACCTTTCTGCAAGTCTTGATCATTTTAAGGTATGCTCTAAGACCCTACTTTTTTTCTCTGATGGTCAGATAGGTTCAGTTAATCCTCCAGCTGCAAAGTTGGACGAGTATTTTGTGCTGTTTCAATTCAAAGATTTGCCTATTGAATTTCTTTTAAATGCTAGCTGTTTGGGGTGATACAGCATTCTAATGATTTGCCACTGCTGCCAGGTATCTTCCAGCACATCTATTCCCAGCATGTTCTGGAAGTGTTTACAGCATATACAGAATTACTGTAAACGTCTGTATTAGTTTGACTCTGTATTCTGGTGTGCATCAGCTTCTCTGCAATGACTCTAATACAGGGATTGTCACAGCATTTCACAGAAGCAGGAGTTTCTGATGTTTCTCTGTGTACGAGGTGGTTCTCCTACAATTTTCCCGGAAGTTCTGCTCTCCCTGTGCTGTAAGGACAATTCACGTGGGTCACTGGAGTCTTTGCAGTGCTCTGGAGTATGTTGCAAATTCATAGTAGTGTGTGTGACAAAGGGAGATTTCCTGTTTCTGGAAAATTGTCTCCTCGTAGTGAAGTGACAGGAGAGTTGATGAGGTGACTTGAAGGAGGGCTGCGGCAGCACCGAGGCGTGCTGCAGGCTGAATAGGCCAGAAACTGAAAAATTGTCATGAGTTATTTGGTTCTTTCAGAAAAGCAGGAGGGTAAATGCCTGCAGGCTCTGAAATGAAACAAGACTAGTTGGCTGTCGACCTAATAAAACTAGGATACTAAAATCTCTGAAGCACATTAAGGGGAAGAAGGGAACTGAAGTTTGTGGAGGGATAAATGAAGGGTTTATTACAAATACGTGAGGAGGACAAGTTCTTTTTGTTTGGGATGAGAAGTGAAAGGATTGAAGCTATTGCAAGTGAATGCATAGAAGAAGTAAGTCAGTTCTCTTCTGTCAGTCCCTGAGAACAGCAGCTTGATACCTGCTGTGGCTGCTGTTGACCACACAAGCTTCACGTTGTGATGGATCCAAGGCCATTCTCATCTCCACTTTTACCATCCTATATATTTAATGTTTTTACATTGAAACGTCTTATTCACATCTGGTATTTTCTGTAAACTCTACAAGCACTTGCCAGTGTAAATGTGGAAGCATAAATCTCGCCTTGCCTCTTCCTTCACGTGGATCTATGGAAGTGCAAGTGGGAGGGTCGTGACCCCCGTCAGTAAATTTGCAGGGCTGCGTACGCACTGGTGTCCCGCGCGGGCTGTCATTTGGTGTCTTTAACATGCAGAGGTGCCCTTTCCCCTCCGTTTGTTAGAGCAGATGTTGAAAAAAGAGTGTTTCCAGTCTCATCCGTTTGCCCAAGCACTGTGCTGGAACTCGGAGGCTGATGCTGTGCCTCAGTGGGGAGCTGCCTCCTCTCACCATTCCCCTGCACCAGCCCAGAGCATCACAGCTTCCGCTGTGGTCATTGGTAGAACTATTTCTCCTTCTGTTCCTTCTACCTCAGTGAACCAGTTTACCAGTCTTGCTCTATTTAAATCACCATTCAAGTATTAGGTGGGCCTAAAGCAAGGAAGAGTATTTTTCCTGTCGGCTGGCCACAGTAACAGTCTGTATTAATCTTTGAGGACTAGTGTATTTTCATAATTTAAATTAGTTATCCACTACAACTCTTACCTGTAAATCATCCTATTATTTATCCATTTTAGGAAAGTACAGTCAGGCTTAATAAACTGGGCTTATTCTAACTGATTTGGGATAAAAACCTGTGTCTGTCTGATACTGCTGATTCCAGTCTCTTAAAGTTCTTTGTACTTCCAAGAAGAGAAGCATAATTGTGTGCACCTCGGTTCCAAGGGTTGCAGCTCAGGAATATAAAGTTCAGTATGCAAACCAGAGGTCTTCAGGAGAAGGTCATATTAATCACAAAATCCATTTGCTCAAGGTAAGCCATAAGCTTCACTTGTATCCAGAAAAAGTTTTTCCTCGCTAAAGGTCACCCTGTTAGGGTTGACAGTAACTTGCTAAGCTGCAAAGGGATAAATTGAAGATTTATAGAGGTTGCAATAGAAATGCTGTTTCAGGTTTCCAGTCATTTTGGCCTATGAAAAGCCTTCAAGCTCTAGCTGCAGAATATGAAGCAAAATCCTCATCCTAAAGCTAGGAATTTGTGCTTGTCCACTACCCTGCCTGCTCAATGGGTTATGTTCAAGCGAGGTATTTCCTTTCTAGACCTCTGCCAAGCAGCTCTTTGATAAGCCATAACTGGAATTGCTGATTAAATGTTTTTCAAAAGGTAATAACTACTCATGAAGAGGTTGCATAGGTAGCTACATCATTCACTTGCATTGTGCCTCCCTGCCACCTCTGACCATTTGACTGTATATTACCTAGTGAAAGAGGAACTTCATTCTAGCATGACTTGTTAGCTCCTGCCATATTGATGCTACAGTGAATCATATCATTTTCATTTGATCGTACAGTCTTGGCACAATATGGTCTTAATTTTGAAGAGACAGTGGTGGCATCGTATCTTTTTATCAAGTGGGCTTCTGCCAGCGAAAGATGAAGGAGCATTCCCTGTTAGTGCTGTGATGTCTTCATCTACAAAACGAGGCCTCCTCCTGGGAGACATCTCGCTGTCTCTTGAACAAACATCCTTTGTTCAGAAAGCAAAGAAGCTGATGATCAGCTTTTCTGTCTAAGGATTTGATTTAGATCTCACCCAAATGTGAGGAAATATTTTAAGTTGAGCATGTTTCATTACAGAGTCCTGTGTTTCCTGCAGTAACCGGGATCTTTGTAAACTCCAGACAGCAAATGATCCATCCGTAATTGTCATCAAAACGATGAACAGCTACTTAGGCAATTAGCTTTGATTTGGAAACCTGATTTGCAGTGAAGTGGTTGGGCTGTGGGTGGACGTGGAGAGGTGATTCCCTTCTCGTCTTCATGGGTGTGCTTCCCTCAAGAAAAGCAGGTTATCTGGCAGGATGAGGTTCTTGCTGTCTTCTTGCAGTATTGGTATCAGCACTAACCATCTTGCCATCTTGTTATCTATTACTTGCGGAAGGTGGTTTGAATACATCAGAAGTCCATGGCAGAATTGCATATTGCTTTTCTAAAACTTCTGACTTTCTTTACTTTTGACAAGTGAGCATTCAGGAGAAATCAGTAATGTTTAATTGCATTAAGTATTAATTACTGACATAGCATTAAAAAGTAACTGTATATAACCATGGACATATGCAATTCTGCCTCCCTAACCAAAACCAGACCAGACATTGTTCTTTTTCTAGGCAGTGATGTGCAAATGTCTGTACATACACATTTAAGATCTGAGTTGTGGGGTAAGCTCTTGTAGATCCTGCTGAGTTCCTCAGCGCAGGAGTGAAGCCTCTGCTCTGTGACAGGATAACACAGCAGCTGAAGCACTGAAGTATTTTTAAATCATGTTCTGTATCTTTGGAAGGTTGTTCTGTCTAACACAGTTAAAGAGCACTTGATCATCCTCAGACTGCTCTTAAGACCCTATAGCTTTTAGAGCTGACAAAGGAGGAGGCACAGGTTTGCAAATGCTGCAAGCAGACCCCTTCTTACAAAAGCAGAAAATTCATTAAAGCTTGACTAAATGGTGACTGAACCAGGGCTATCAAAACCTCATTATGTCCTGTTAAATCTTTAAGTAGTTAGGAAGGAAAGCTGGTAATATAGTGCTGCAAATCATGCAAAAGAGACCTTTTTTTTACACATATGAAGGGAATTGTTCTTTATTTCTTGTGTTCTTCAGTTAATGTGTTCTTTTGCTCCATAGTGGCAGCTGGTTTAAAAGTGTAATAGGGTTCCCTACTTCCTTCAGTAAAGTGGTAGTAAGCCAACCTTATAAAAGAAAAATGGCATTGCTTTATTTCTGAAGTAAACCTGCATATCATGAAATGAATTGTTTTAATAGCTTACAAGCTTCAGCTCATGTGTTCATTCCAGTTAGAAATGTGTGTAAGATCCTCATTGGTTTTATATTCTCAAATAGCTCATGGTAAATAGCTTTGTCTTGTAAAGGTTTTAACTTTCTTTACAAGCTAAAATGGTTCTAGGAAATGTTGGAAACAAAATCTGCGTGAAATGAAAATGTAACAGAGATTTATTAAATGAAAATGCATACAACTTCAGCTCCAATAAGGACAATTTTATTAATGAATGTAAATTGCAGCAACGCATCTGAGGCACCTGCTAAACGTTCATTATAAATTACTCTCATAGACATTGTGATGAGTTTCATATTGTAGCCAGACTTATAAAAGCATGCAGATTGCTTCCCAAGGGGCTGGATATTTACTTAACAGTGTGGTTAATTGCAATTATTTATTTTCCAGTGATTACAAATGGCTTCTGCATTAAAGATATATGTGGCTATTAGGAATTATTCAATTACCTCTCTTTTTCTCAGTAGTCTAAGTCAAACCTGAGCTCGGATTCCCAGAGGAAGGCAGTAGCGTATTAACTCCGTATGTTCCTTACTTTCTGCTGAGGCCAGGTCTCTAGTTCTAAGTGCTGTCAGCAGAGCTGGCTTGAGAAACACTCATTACCCAGCCCTGCAGCTGATTTTTTGACGTCTCAGGCCCGTACTGACGCTACTGCCACGCTTATTGGCAAGATTCGTAGGAGGTTAATTAAATCCATCTTCAAAACAACGAGGGGGCAATGAGCCATATCCTCGTTGCAATAGTAAATTAAATGATGCAATTGTTTCTACTTCCATCACAGATAAGGGGAGAGATGAGTGAATGGATTGTTCTCTGGCTGCCTCCTCTGGGGCCTGGGAGGGTCTAGCAGCATGTGGTCATAAACCTGCTTTTCATCTGTGGCTCCGGGACAAGATGACAGTGTTATCAGCAGGCGGAGGTCCCGCTGGCGTCTCCGTCTGAGAGATGACACTGTTTAAAAACTGAGAGGAACTGCATCCGCAGCAGGGCTCCGCAGCTCCTCCTGTTTCAGATGCAAATGAATACAAACACGGTTACAGAGCAGAACAGAAACGACGATGCGTTGATCAACCTTGGCACCGCTTGGGTAGTAATTAAAATGTACACAAATTAAATACAATTATCTGGCACTTTCTAATAGTGCCGAGCGTCATTAAACTAGTTAATAACGGGGTGCGTGGGCTTGGCTGTGGTGCTGTGAGCGTTCCGAGCGCATGCCCGATGCCTTGGTGACCGCGCTGGCAGCTGGGGGGCCGGGCTGGCACCGACTGCCGCGGGTGACGCGGTGCCAGCGGCGCCGGTCTCGGCAGCGCGGGGTGCGCCGCACACCGGCCACCCGTCACCGGGCACCGGCAGCACCGGGCGCGGGCAGCACCGGGCACCAGCCCCCTCTCAGGCGGGGATACCTGGCAGCCCGGTCTCCGGGCCGGGAGGGGGAGAAGGAAGCTCCTGCAGGGCGCGCGTCTTGCATGGAGGGCTCGCACAAGGAGCAGTGCTCCTGAGGAAGCAGCTAGCGTGGTCTGCAGGCAGACCTTGCAGCGTTCCTCGGGCTGGCTGGTTCAGAGACTGGGACTTCGTTTCCATGTACATAGAAAAATCGTCTTGAGAACGGCTCAGTTAATACTAATGCCAGACACCCACTGCAGGTATCCAGTGCAATCTTCCCAGGATAACAGTGCTAATAGGGCTGCAGGTTAATTTCTGCTTGACGATGTACCCATTAAGAACCAGATCCTGAGATTTGTTTACCAAACCTTTGACAGTGTCCAGGGTCTTTATACCTGTGACATGTGGAGCATTTGGATGGGAATGCAGGCAGCACTTCACTGCATGCTGGTCTCTGAGGATGAGCAATCCATGGGTTTAATCAGGGTAAGCGGGCTCATGGTATTGCAGGAATGGGAGGTAGAAAAAGAAACATAAACCAGCCATTCGTAGTATCCTGACTTGAAAATTATTATGAAAGCAGGTGTAGTTTGAATAGTTCAATGCAGTGCTGTGATGCATAGTGAAAGTCTGTAGTAGTTAACTAAACTGTCTGTAAAATGTAACTAATGGAAGCCTAGAAGGAGCCTTTTCAAAAAACCACCATGTAGTATAAGATGGTATTTTGTTTGCTTATCAAAAAATTGAGAAGGGTTTGGTATCCATCTGACAATGAAGGAACAGGATCCTGTCTGCCCCTGTACCATACGCAGGAGTTCCTGTTGCAGTGGCAAGTTTTATTCTTGAGCTGGAGTCAGAAACACAGCACTGACTGGTGGTAAATGGAGCAGTACTTACAGAGAATGGACAGATTGCAGTGCCTCAAGTAGACAAAGCCTATTTGTGGTAAGCCTTTTATGAGAGTAAGGCAGCAAACACCTTTGTGTAGACACTAGTTCACTGTGGCATTCAACGGTGTGGCACAGAATTCTGATCCTGATCATTGTGGCCACCTTATCTGAGCTGTTGTGTAGTTAGAGAGTCTTCAGATTCATATGGCTTGGGGTTGGTGTGCAAACGGCACAAGAGTCTCCCTGAGGAAGACTCACACAGTGGTAGTGGAGAATTTCTAGAAGATCTGTGTTGGATGCAGTTCTCCACCGAATTCTGTCCCTTTGTGCATTACTAAAGGAAATGCTGATTTTCCGATCCACATGATGTATCCACAAATGTACCTTTATTGATACTGATAATTCAGACAGCAGCTTTACCTTTCTCAGAATAGAATTTCCCATAACGTATAACTTTTCCCGGTTCCAATTTGAGAGAATTTGACATTTCAAAGCAAAATATGCAGAATGACAATCCAGGAATCTGAAATCAGCTGTAATGGTTGCTGTCATTTTTAAGTTGCTGCTTCTCAGAAAGAAAATGACTAAGAGCTTCCTGGCCACTTTCAGTCACAACTGCAGGTGCTTTCAGTTGAGACCTCTAAAGGTTTCCTTTTCCTCCTGTGAGTGAACCAGAGATGGAAAACAGGGGCTAGCACTTTGACACCCCACTCTAATGGCGTGTTTTGAGATCACGTACATGCGCTCCAGCCACCCATGAAGAGCCCTGGGTGGCTCTGAAGCAGTCACACCCCACCCCACACTCCTTTCAGGCACACTTGTTCTGATCCTTATGGATAATTTTAACCTGCTGTAGGTACTTTGTAACCAGGGGTTTTCTTAGATGGAGAGTAGGATTTAGGAATTCATCTGAAGGGTGCATAGTAAATTATCACAATACGCTCCCAGTTGGTGCAGCTGACAGATGACAAGCTGTAAAAGCAAGGAGAGAAAAACACTTTTGGAAATGCTGGCCGGACCTGATATGGGGAATAATTGATGGTGGGATTGGTGGAGGGTTGGAGAGGTGTGGGCTTGTGAACTGATTAAAGCTTAGGTTCACGGTCAGGTTCAGGGCATAGTTTTGGTAGTTGTGAGGGGTTTATTGGAAGGTGGAATGAATGGTAGGAGTTTGGGTTGAATGGTTAATGGACAGTCGTGATGTTAGCTGATGAAGAATCAGGGTTTGGGTTGAGTTGTGGTGTCTCACTGGGGAGGAGAGGGTGGTGTTCTCTCTCTAGCTTAAAAGACTGGTGCTGGTACATAGCTCGTGGTGGAGGACTGCGGCTCCAGGGCCTAACGTTTGTAATGCTCCTGTACCTCACGTGTGTGGTGTGATGGGCTGACCCCTTCTGTGGTGTGGGCAGTGACTGCAACAGCCCTGGAAAGCAGTTGTCGGAAGACAGAGGAGCTGAGGCTTTCTCCTCGGGGTCAGGTCTGCTTTCGGTCTGCTCAGATGTGTGTGTCACATGAAGAAGATGGGCTGTCACAGGAGCTGCAGCACTCAGCCAATGTGCAGTGTTGTCCCAGCAAATAGCCACCGTGTCTGTGCAACAGGGGGCACATTCAGATCTGGTGAGCACAGCAGGGGGTTTGCCCATGTGTCCCACTGAAAGATGAGTTTGAAGGAGAGAATCCTCACCCGTCTGTACCAGCTTCATAAACCTACCCCGTGTCATCTTGTCTCTAGATCCAGGTAACCAGTACATAGTAAACTGCGTTAATTTAAGGTTCATGTCTCTGAGACACAGGGGAAGAGAGGGATAATGTTGTTTTAAATGTCCGCCTTACCCAGAGGCCATTTGTTTCAGCTTTCTGCTGAAAGGATGCAGGGAATGATGTGATGATGTTGGAACCATTCTCCTGCCTTTCACTAATCCTGCCTAAGGACTGAGGGAGCACAGGGAGTGCATCTTGTGCATGCTGTGTGTTTGAAATGATGTCACCTCTGTCCTGTACTGCGTAAAACATCTCTCAAATCTACAGTCTGACCATGGTGATCAAGTTAGTTTCTTCCTACACAAAGCCCAAAAGGCTTTCTTAGTGAAGAGCAGGAAGGGGGCAGGATGCGAGTCCCTGGCATTGACTGATACCTTGTCTCCCGTGAAAATGTTAGCATCCAATCTCTATGTTCTTTGAAGTCTAATCCTGAATTTTTGCATTATTGCTTCCACAAGAGCTCTGTTAGGATGCTATTTACAGCTATTACAAGCTTTCAGGAGGCTCAGTAATACGTAATAATGTAATCAGTAAGGCCATTAAAGGGTTAAAATTAATTTTATGAAAAGAGATTATAGGATCTTTATCACATGTTGTTTATCTGATCAACAGTTAACAATTTAAGACAGTATTATTCTAGTAAAAAGAAGATTTGTTTCAGATACTGACATAAACATCCCCTCATAATAGTGGCTTTTCATTTACTGCATTGCAATGTACCATAAGCTTAAAGGCACAACAGCTCCTTTGTGTGTCTCAATAACGCTTGTCCAGAGTGATGTCAGTCAATTTTGGACCTATACAGTCTGATGTTATTCTCAGCAATCACAGAATAGATTTTTTTTTTTTTTCCTTTAATAAGGCTATGCCAATAAAATCCTTGAAAATTCTCATGTTCCTTTTTGGTGCCTTCTCCTGGAACACCGAGGTGTGTTACCCACGTGGACATTTCTGCAAAGGCTTTAGGATCTTTCATGTGGCTCCTACTGGCTTTTGTTGCTCCCTCATGTTATTTTTTACATACCATTGGGTAGTTAGAGGACCACTTCATGTGGTGACTTTCCAAACACTTCTGTAATGTGCTGTTTCAGGGGGATAAGTAACCATTAATGGTTAAATAGCACTTTGTAGTAGAGGTTGAAAACCCCTATATACCTAGAAATGTATATGAAAACCTCTCTATATAAACCCCTCTATACATGAAATGGCATTCTGGTAGGAATAAATTCTGAATTCAGCCTCCACTGTGGCACTCTGGGATCCCGGAGGTAGTCCCATACAGAAAGTATATGAAGGATCAGGCCCTTTATGCTCCTTGGAAACTATTCCTTCAACGTGGAATAAAGGTCTGTAGAGTGCTCCAGGATTCATTCAAGATGCACATGGATTGCAGCACCATTGCTGCTCATTACATTAAGCCACTCTAGCAAGCTTTTTGTGTGGCACTCAGAACACCTTGCTTCCATAGAGACAGTAAAGAAATGCAAAGTCTTTACGGAAATCACTTTGTGTTTCTGTAGTGCTATTTCTAGATTACTTTTATCCGTATAGCTCTAATGCTTCCCTGAAAATAATATAATTCTTTATATGCTTTCACCTGAACCCGATGTAACTGCAGTACCATCATTAAGCTTGCAGAAGCACAAACTTAACCTGGGTAGAGTTGGACTTCCATATGGATCATGTATTTCCCTGTCATTTGGGGGTTTTTGGAGTCCCAGAGTCCTTGCAGCACAACCTCTCAGCTCCCCTTGGAGAACAGCTTCAGACTGCAGGTGCCACTGCTTGCTTTCTCTACCCTTCATTGTGAACTGTCGAAGGACCACAGGAGGTGGCACTGCATAACCCAGTCACTGATAGCGCTGGAGGAAAGTCAAGTATGTGCTAAATGCTTGAGTGACAACAGCTGAACTCATGCACACCAAAGGTCCAGAGTATACAAGAGATTTAAATTAGAGATTGCCAAAGTGGGATGAAAATTTGTTTTCCTTCTGTCCACCGGGTATTTTACATTATATAAAATGAATACTAGATGATAATTGCCAATCTGGTGGCTTGTATTGATTTAATTCAATAAGCAGCTTCACCTCCACCTTTTGCATGCACTTGGCTTAAAATATATGCATTATGAAGACAGTGATTCGAAGTCTTTAGGAAATCAATATCAAGACAGGATTCTGTTCTTCAAATATTGACAGCAGAATAACTCTAAGAAACAATGACAAACAATAAAAGCAGGGATAGACAAAATTAAGGCTGTGGTTCTATTGTAGTTAGGCTCCACAGAAGTCTCAAGCAGTTGCCAGATACTGCGTATTGTATGTGCTTTAGCAAATAGCTTGTGCTGACCCCTTGCTGTCAGAATTCCTGGTTGAAAACCTGTGCCATTGAAAGCAAAGGCAATTTTTGCCAATGGTTTCTCTGCAGTTGGCTGTTTCACTTGAGTTTTTGCCAATAATTGGCACAGGGGTTTTTCAGCCATGCGTGTGCCCTGGGAAGATGCAGTCGGATGTATGTGGGCTGTTACCATTAGCAGTGCTCCTGCCTTCAATAATTTCCCTAGAACTAAACAAAGCTGACATCTCAGTCTGTAATGTTACAGTATTTAAGTGGAGCAGCTCTGTGTGCTAATTTATTGTGGTTTTGTAATGGTAATGTTAAAATCCTTTCATACTGGCAGCTGAATTTTCTGCACATTTAGTGTAGTTCCAAGAATTTGAAGGGTGTCTTTTATGGAGTAAAACATGTTCCAGTTAGTGCAAATCATACTGGCTGCTTAGTTGCTACAGACCTGAAATCAAAATGTTATGGATAGTTCATTGCTGCAGCATGCAAGCAATACTGTGTTACTAACATTCATTCAGAAAAAATATTTATAAATGCCATTCAGAACCCTGATCTCTTTGGACTTTCCCACTCTGAAATATCTGAAGATGGTCCAGAAGTCTGGGTGATGCTTAGTGAGTGTCCAATGCGTAGACAGGAGAATTTCTTTTCAGTAGGTGCGGAAAGCCCATCAAGTAAAACTCAAGTGTTACCTACTTGTAAACATCACTGAATAAACCAGCACAATTTGGTTTGCGTTTCTGCCTTTGCTTTTTGCAGTTTTGACAAGTGTGAATTTCACAAGGGTGAGGGCGTTGCAGGTGGAGCGTTTGGGAGCTCTGTTGGTAGAAGATTCAGAGTTAGCGTTTTCCTTGAGCCGACTGGCAAGCTTCTTACCTTGCCCTATGTCTGCATGAATCCAGTGCTCAGTGTGTGCTGACGTGAGGCTGCCGTGGGCTTGGGCAGAGAGGTGCCTGGGCGAGTTGTGGACATTCTGCAGCACAGGGCAGCTTTGGTCAGGAGGGTGTTGGGTTCCTCCTGAATCATCACTCCAGCAGTTTTGTTGTTCCTTCATTATTCTGTGATTTCTTTCTCTTGCCTCTAGTCAGGAGTGTCATTTGCTGTGTTCATTACTTCCAGACATTTAGAGCAGGATCAATATTTTACTGTATCTGACCAGGTTCCATTTAGAAAGTAGGACAAAAAAATTACATCTTCTATTTCATCCACTTAATAAAACTGAAAATGTTGCTTCAGAAATTGCAGAGATTTTCTGCATGTATTGCTGCTTTACATGCAGAAACAGAAAATGCTCATCACAGGAAGATTATGAAGCCTACCGTACTGTGTTTGTAAGTGAGGAGTTCAGCTGGTAGAAGTGGCCAATTTTAATTGTCCATCTGTAGCCAACAGTCTTTAATTTTGGTTTAGAACAAATTGGGGCATTGCAGAATCCTAAAAGAGGGATAGATTTGTGCCTGTAGTTAAGGGGGAGGAAAGGAAGGAAGTACTGAGCAAAGTTCTCACTAGCTGAAAGCTCAGTAGCTTGACACTCATTTCAGACAAACCGATGGAAAAGTTGTTAGTGGGAAAAAAATGACAGATATAATGCAGTCACAAAATATGCTTGAATGAGGCAGTTTTTCATGAGATTAACAACCTGGATGAAAATGGTGCACAAGTGGTTGCATGGCAGAACAGATCTATTGGGAATGTACTGTTGTATCCCTGCGTTCAGCTGTGCTTGCATGTGCAGAGCACTGAGGAGTTCGTAGTAGGCAGAGCAGCAGGAGACATTGAAGGCAACAGCTCAACCTCAGCTCCCATGGCAGTGCCATGACACGTGCCATTAGTGCATCTTTGGGTCCATTTTACACATGGCTGCAGAGCTGGGATATTGACATCCATCAAACACCTTCATGTGCTGAAAAAGCGTGATTTGTCATGAAAGGAGAGTAAGGCACTCTGCCTTTTTCCCAAGACCCTAGGCCCAGTCTGGATGCCAGAGGAATTCCTTTCACAGGTATCAGGTTTGCAGAACCTGGCTTCTTAGACCTCCATTAAATTGAACTTCAGCAGCCCTTGCTGGTAGTTCCAAGCAGGTTTCCCAGGAGTTTGCAGTTGGAAGGCTGCTGTCTCCATGTTCTGCCATGTTTGCAGCAATGTTCCCCTTCGTTTCATGTCTGAATGATATTAGAAACTACCAACAGACAATTTCAAATGAAAAATCGTGCCTGAGAAATTAACCACGGGAGTGATTCGTATGAGGTCCTGTTCTTGGAGTGACTGCCAGAGGAACTGTGGATATCCCCTGGCTTATCAAGAGCTGATGTCTTTCTGAGGATTTGTTTAGTGAAAGGTGCCATTTGCTTCAGTTGAGGAGGAAGTTGGTGCAACAAGGTGGTCTGTGCTATGTGTGATGAGACTTGACAAATGCACGGTCGCTTTTGGGTTGTATTGACTTTTAATTTCTTAAAGCTTCTTAGGCAGCTTTAGGTATCTCCTGCCTCAGCTCTTCTTTTCCTTCAGATTATTCCTGCAGAGTTTCATGCTGGTGAAGGAAGATTCCACTTCTTTATTTCTTTATCATATGCATCTCTTTGATGCTAATCATTAGCAAGTTAAAACTGCACCTGACCACAAACAGCTGATGAAACACTTATTTTAGTTACCCACTCTGTTCCTGGCAGAGACAATCAATAGGTAAAATCTATGCAAATGTGAGAGTTCAAGTGAGGGCTATCCTGAACAAGACTTAAACTATGCGCCCGCCTTTGTGCCAAATTTTCCAGGGTTTTTTTTCTCCTGTAATGAATACATGTATTTTGTGCATTGGAGCATGGCACAGGCCTTTTGGATGGCAGGCTCTGCAAGAAAGAGGAAGAGAGTTTTAATCACAAAAGCACAAACTTCAGTCAGAGAAGTGATTCTGCACTTTGTTTCCTTTGTAAATGGTGCGTATTGGCTTTTGTGACACAGAACCCAGGTCCAATTCAGGACAGGGCCTCATGGATTCTTTACGTAGGACTTTGTGAGTCTGAAATAGTGCACATGAAAGAGAAGGAGACTGAACGTAATTTGTTCCAAGAGCTGGCCGGAGGTTTTTTCCAATCAAGATTCTTTCAGCATATTCCTCTTTGTTGAGCTATAAGCAGCTTTTAAAATAATAGCATTAGCCGATATTTCAGGACTTCACTGGGTGTTCCCAGCTATGGTGATTAGTTACAAGAAACGAGAAATGCCGGTATTGTAACCTTTTAATGGATATGGGAGACTTGTAAACTCAGTTGAGATCTGAGCAATTTGTAGATTTCAAAATGAGCTGTAGAGTTCATTGAAAAAGAAAAATGCATCATTGAAATTCATGGGGCCACTTTGGTTTTCTTTGCTGAGATTTATCATTGAAAGCCATATTGCTTTCCCTTTGCTTTCATTTGAAGCTCTTCAATACATTGTTTTTAAGGTCCATTTCTTTTACAAGCTTTTCCTTTCAGCTTGCCCAGGGTTTCAGGTCCTATGAACATCTGTTTGTGCCTAAAATCAGCCAGGACCTGGACTGTATCCTGCCTCCCTACCCCCTTTTGTTTCCAGAGGCTATTGTTTCCGATTTCATGCTATCAGAGAGGCTGCATGTTTTCCTGTGTGAAGTTGTCAAAGAGATAAAAGCACAGGAGCAGGGTCACATTTCGAGGGATGGGCATGAAAAATTGGTAAAATGTATCTTGAGGGCCACCCACAAGACTTGCTTGAAGAAATTCACAAGTAGGGAGCAGAATGGTAATTTGAGAATTGAGCAGATTCCAAAGTGGAATCAGTACTGGTGAAATCAGTGTTTAATGGGCAGAAGTCTCTTAGATTTACACTTAGCTGGTTTATTTTTCTGCAGTAGCTTAAGAGTCTCTAGTTGGACTTTGCTAGGAAGGAAATGCCACCATCTTCATTATAGTGCCTGCCTATGTCTCTTCAGCAGGAAGATGAGATTTAAAACAAGTGTGTTGCACCTCTCAGTCACCATCAATCTAGTGGGGAAAAGAGAGGCATAGGGAAAGGTCTCTACCTGTCCAAATTGACTGCTGTGATACCAGACCTGCAAAGGATGCTGTAAGGATGGTAATAGAAAGACAAATAGTGCAGCTTAATTAATTAACGTAACAAAATCAATTTTCCGGGAGAAAAGCACGGCACTAGGCTTGTAACAGGCTATAGTTTCTAGTGCTGTAAAGCATGATTCCACAAAGAGGCTTCCCATTTGGTCTCATGTGAATTCCACAAGTGGCACCCAAGTTTTAAAGGATGCAGAATAATTCCGTTGGTGGCAGGAGGCTGGACATCTGCAGTGATATCTGAGGTGCCTTGGACAGTGCAACAGAGCGCCCTCCACACCTGCACTAACGGGGCAGTACTAACAGCTTACGTGTATTTTAGCTGCTAAAAAGCCAGTTAAAAGTTCAGTCCATCCTTAACGTACTATCGGTGCAACTAGAGCAGGGTTTTGCCAGTTCGTATATCATAGCAGTCTGAACTGTTTTCATTTAGGTCTTGACTATATGTAAAATGAGAAGATGGTTTTAATAGCACTGATTTGTGTCAGTGATTCACTAAATCTACTACTTTTATTTTAGGAGTTTATAATGAGTGGTTTGTTAAAGTGTGTGACAAGGAAACAAACGAGGTATTTGAGCTGCAATTTTTCCATGGGCGAATGTTAGATTAGGGATACGAAGCCAGGCATTATCTTACTGCCATATAGCTTCTGAGTTAGTAAATGATGTGTGTGATGTAAACCAATCTAATATCAGAATTTTAAGGGAATGCATTTTTTCTATAGCTTTTTCCAAAGATTAAGTCCATTATTTTTCTTAAATGCGTAAATTTGCAATTTAATATAAGAAACTAAATATATATTCTTTTGTGTGTGTGTGTGCGTGTAATTTGGCAACATTTTTGGCTCAAATTCAGCCAAATTTTGGAAATTTAAGGGGGACTAATAAGCAGGGTTTTTTTTTGCACTTTTTTGTAATATAGCAGAAAAAATACTAAGCATAGAATCCTAGAATGCTTCAGGTTGGAAGGGACGTTAAAGCTCATCCAGCTCCAACCCCTGCCACGGGCAGGGACACCTTCCACTAGAGCAGGGTGCTCCAAGCCCCTGTG
>JANHGB010048466.1:0-20039 GCA_026283785.1 Coracopsis vasa
AGCACTGCCCTCCCCAGCAGCAGGAGCCTGTGGCTGGACACTGCAGGCACCATGGCCCTGAGGACCAGGAGCTGCTGCTGCTCCCTCCTTCGCTCAGCCTCCACGAAGAGCCCACGCTTCTGCTGCCAGAGCATATTTGATTCCTCTGTTAACCTGACCTTATTTAGTTCATTATAAGCCCCCAGGACATTGCAACTATAACTTAAAAGGAAAAAGGAAAAGAAAAAAAACCCACCTAACAAAACCACAAACCTTTTCTCTGATCAATAGTGCAGGCAACTGGAAAAGGGATAATTCAATTTGTCAGCACACAGTTATTAGTTAGGGTGATGAAGACCTTCCTCCCAGCCCTGCTTCCCTCGCTGGTACCAACGCTGCTGTCCCTGGGGCAGGGGAGCAGCCCACAATGTGACACAGAGCCAGGGAAAGGCTGAGATGCTGCAGTCACACACGAGCTGAGCGAGTCATTGCCTGTGAGAGGACAAGGAATGAGAGATGGAGGTTCCCAAGTTAAAAGCAGTGAGGACATCTACCTCATCCTTCCATTGGCTTTGCGAACTCCCCTCCTGGGGCACACAGAGCGTATGGTCCCCTTACAGCACCCCATCAACTTGCCACGTCATCCTCAGCAAGGACCCACCAAGGGTCTATCCCCGGGCTCATACTGCTGAAGGTGCCCTCTTCCTTTCTCATAGGGAGGGCTGGAACAGGGAACAGAGCCAGTGTCCCCAAAGGGCTCTGCTGTGCACCAGCTCATGGCCAGGGAGGGACCAGCAGGAAGGGAAACGCACTGGGATATGCATGGCCTCAGAGAAAATCAATTACCATAGCAAACAAGGGGCTGAGAGGCTTTGGGGAGCCTTATCATACGCCTTCCATTGCTCTCCATCAGCAGCCTAGCCTGAAATTACTGCTCCTGAGGAGCAGTGAAAGCAGAGGGAAAAGATGCACAGCAATAGGTAGCCGTGAATACCAAGTGGCTTCTGCATGTGCCGATCCTCCTTGTCCATCCCTTGGTATGGTGTCTCCTGGACCACCTATCTTTCTGGTCCCAAGATCACCCATCAAGCAACACCACACCACCTGAACCTATGTGAAAGAGGCATGTACAGCAATACAACTGCTCAGCTCCCTCCCTGCTCTCCTCCCCCAACTTCTTCACCGGGGAATCCTCCAGATATGCATCCAGAGATGCCTCTTTCCATTTGTTGATGTCGGCAGGCATATCACACACACATTCATTATTTAATCTACCTTTGAATTGGGCTAAATAGTTTTAACGATAATTACAGAGCGTTTGTATTTATAGAAAACCATCATGCACAATCTGCATCCACACGGATAACGCTGCTGCGATCTATAAATACGGTTGGGGATGGTGTGGGAAGGCAGACGATGCTCCTAGTCGCCATGAAAGGCAAAATGCAGGGATGGCCTAACCACGCAGGGAGCTATTCCAGCTCTTCTCATTGCGGTCATGCACGCAAGTGGAGAGCTGACATGCAGCCGAGCAGCATCAGTGAGGACAAGGTCAGGAGTAGAGCTGCCGAAGGTGGATCAGGGAAAAGTGGTGGCAGAGCAGCCCCAGGGACTCAGGATGAGGAGGGGACCAAGTGGAGCAGAGGAAAATGGGATGCTGCCTGGCACAAAGGCTCGGATGCCTGGAGAGGGAGCAGAGCAAGAGCCGGGAGCCGCAGGGATGGGAAGAAGGGAGGGAGGGAGGATCCGCTGTTCCTCCTCACACAGCAATAAAAGTTTTACAGCAGCGTAGCCAGCTCTTATGATTTTATTGCCAGTATTACAGAGGTAGAGCTGCTCAGAGCCACTGCCCCTGGAGTCAAGTTAAGATGTGGGAAGCTTGGCTTTCATTAGGAGCCAAGGGGAGAGGAGAGGGGCCAGCCCTCCTGTCTGCACAGGAACACTGGAGAACATGGAGTCAGAGCCTAGTGTTTTCAGATGGCAAACAAAAGGAAGCCAGTAGTTAAATATTTACTTGTTTTTAAAGTAAATTATGCCTCTGGGGCGGAGAGCAGGGAGTTGGGCAGCCCCATGACTTGGGAGGACTCACAGAAGGCAGCATTAACAGTACAGTGGTGAGATGCTGTGGATATCCCTGTGGGCCCCATTCCTCCCAGACAAAAATCTTTCAGCGTATCTCAGGCTTTCCCTCCCCGCTTCCCGCCCCAGCACAGAGCCTTGGATCGGGCATGATGCAGAGATACCCCAAGTGAGCCACGAAGCCGTTTCACAGGCAGGACCGTGTGGGATGCTGCTCGGGGCTGCACAGCACGGGATTGCTACGCTGCCTATCCCCACACATTCACACACACAAATTATGAGTACTTATATTACATTAGTGCCTGGAAATTTAATTCCAGTCATATCCCATTCAGTGAGATACTGCACAGACACAGAACAAGCTGTGGGGTTTTCTTCCTAGAGAGAAAAGTCGTGTTTCTCTGCATATTGGTTTAAAGCAAACACAGCCAGAGGCTGCACACACTTGAGTAATGGCCCACGAGTGTGCCAATGAACAGGGGAGCGATGGCAACGCAGTGCCTGTGTTCGTTTGCTTGGAGATCAACCTGTGCTGCTCCCGTCATGGATCTACCCAACCATGCCCTGCAGAGACCACCCTCTGCAGGAGGAAGAGTCCAATCCAGGCCCTGTGTTTCTTCAGTCTTTACATCACATGTTCCCCATTGCTAATTTACAAGCAAATATTTAGCCATCTGTCAGCCCCATCCACTGGGCAGCAAAGCAAGATGCTTGGCTTCGCTGCTGAAAGGGCAAAGTCCACATTAAAGTTCTCTCCCTGAGCACCAGGCACCCCGTTCCGATGCAGCACGGCATCCACCATTTGGCAAGCTGCTCCTCTGCCATCTGCGGGGGGAGTTCTCCAAAGGGCACGGAGCCTGCTAAATATAGCAGAGAAGCTTAGCAAACATTCGCAGCCAAGCAGGAAGTCTTCTCTCCAAGTTATATCTTCCCTGGACTATTTCCTTTGCCTGTGACATCTCAGATACCCTTAAAACACCTCTGTGTTTTTCAGTCCCACTTCCTCCTTGGAGTCTTTCCCTTCCCTTCTCTTCCTCATTCCCTTCTCACTACCACTCTTCACCTCTACTTTTACATTAGATTTCTCCTAACACTTCCCTTCACGCTCGGAGGAGGGCTCTAGATGATGCCAATGCTCCTTTCCCAGCCCACGGATCCTCCGATGCAGATCATACCGCCCTTGGGCTGACTCTGCACTCACTTCTCTACTCCAGGACCAACTCCTGCACACACCACCCCTGCTTTCACCAGCTCTTGTCCATGCAGGACCTCACTGACAGCCCCATCCATGGGGTGTGCACCATTCCTGTGCAGGGCTCATCTGCCTTTGGGTACCCAGAAAGCAGCCGGTGTCAGGCAAGAGGCTGATTCCCCCACTCGTGTGTGAAAAGCCACTGCCTTCATAACCTCCCCTCTGACTTGGAGCACAAGCAGTGCCACAGGCCCTGACCTTCACATCCATCTGCAGCTTAACAGTCCTTTACTCCTTTTTCCAGTAAGACACAAGACCAGATGCTTCCTCCTGGCCCAGTTTTAACCTTTCTCACCAAAGCCAGAAGGAACCAGTATCATTCATGGCATCGCTGACCTGCTCACTCTGCCCTGCACAAAGCCAAAGCTACCAAGAATGAGGAATGAGGATGCAGGGTTGGGCTGAAGCACACTTATAGGTTTATTTTCAGACAGCTTGATCCCATCATCTCTCTGCTCCCTGCAGAAGAAACAGCCATCTAGTTGTGTTTTGTCATAGCAAACTAAGCAACAGAGAAGAAAAACAAGCACCCAGCATCCTGAGCATGGACAAGCTTGGCGTGAAGACAGCCCTTGCTGCTGTTTTGTTGGGCTGAATTGTTAATAGTGCAGCTGCTGTAGTTTTCTTCACTGGGAGGGCAGAGAAAGGGAAAAAATACAAGAAAACAAAACCCCTTTAACAATGAACTCTCATGTTCAGTCAGACGTAAAAGACAGGAGAAGGGGGGAGAAAGAGAGAGAGGAAAGGAGAAGAGACAATACAAGAGAGTACTATTTCCTCTTCAAATATTTATTTTCAGGTCTGCCTTTGAGTGCTGCTTATTGAGATATAGAGCCTCACTGTGCTGCAGCGCATACACTCCTGCTGCATGCCTTCCCAGCACCGCCTGGTCCGGATGGCCAGAGCCATCAGGAATTCCTATCAGCCCAGTGCCAAACCCCACAGAGCTCTCCTTTGGGTCCCCTCCCAGCCTCACCCCCAGCTCTCCATGCTGAGCCCAGCACCAGGCACCTGAGGCTCTGATCTGCTCCAAGTGCTGGCACTCCTCAGCATCTTGAGCGCTCTCAACACTGGACATGATGCCCGTGGGGCAGCAGAGGTGGCCTTGCATGGAGACGGGAGATGCTCCAAGTGGATGAGTTGGAAGTAGTGACCAAGCAAGGTGATGGAGAGCCCTGGGCTGCTGGATGTGAGGTATCTTGGAGGAGAGCCAGAGCTGACATCCTGATCACAGGCAGCAATTAAGAAATTAAGCTATCAGAGAGGCTTTTTGGGAGGGGTGAGCGCCTGTGGTTTGGTCAGATGCCAGAGCAGGTCAGCAACATTTGCCCTTCTCTTCTCAGCTGCAGACAGAGGTCCTCCTCTGCTCCTGATCCCAACACAGCTCCCTCCTCCCACCACCATACACCACAGGGGGGACACGGGGCAGAGAGGAGAGCATTAGGACTCTGTGAGGCAGTGAGTGGGCAGAGAGGGGTTGGACACAAACCACCTGGGGAACTTAGACCTGGCAAAGTCAGCTTAACCTTCCCCTGAACTGTAGTCCCCAGCTATAGCCTGAGCCCTTTATTGCAGGGAAGGATGGGAATTTTCAGTGATGCTGATACCAGGAGCCATTCCCCATCCAGCCCACGTCATCTGAGCAGGAGGTAGCCACGCAAAGGGCACACTGCTATGGACCATGCAATGTAGCACATAGGGCATCCAGAGCAGTCCTTGGAATGGGGGTCCTGCCACCACACAGAAACACCTCCATGTGACAGATGACACACACATGATAATGAGAGCCCCCATCTATTATGTGAAACACTGCCAAGCTCCAAACAATGGGGCCTGTGGATCGCAGGGCAAAGTCTTCATCAGTTCCATCTCCTGTGCAGCTCAGCTCCACGCACCAGAAACCAGGACAGCCACTGTGCATCTGCTCACAGCCGTTTGCTGACCACTAAATTACATGACATGATACCAAGAAAGCTGCATTTCCTTATCCGAAAGGTTGTGATGGGAACCACAAGGACAGAAAATCAGCTGTGTCCCCAGCCATACAACCAAGTGCGATGGACTCTTCCAGAGCAGCACCCACAGCCCTGGCATCCCAAACGCCACATCCCCATCACATCTCTCACACATGCCACTCGCACACTGCTACCCTGTGTGTGTGCACATCTGCACTTGCACGCCTGCAGCCACACACAGACAGCTTCCTCTCCGTGCTGGGCCTGAGAAATATTGATTTCTTTCCCCCCTGCAATATTTCGCTTGGCTGAGCAGATTCAGAATTGAAGAGTCAGGCTCTGCCTAGAGACCAGAACCATATTTAATTCCACAGTTTAAGAAGCCCTGGAGCAGGTTATTCTTATTTTAAACTACCAGTGCATTTAAAAGCAAGTGACATTTCAGGGAGACGGGATGAGAGATGGCTGGTGCCCTCTGCCTCCATCCAGCTCGTGATGGGAAGGGTTCTGCAGCTCCACTGCTGCTGTGGCACAACTCCACAGCCCATCATCTGCTCTGCCCTCACCAGAGGTGGTGTGGAGCTCACGATCAAAGCTCAGGAGACCCGTTTCCATGTCTTTCTAACAGAGGAGAAATGAGAGGGAGAAAGGAGAGGAGAAAGAAAAGGTGTGAAAGCCTCTGACGGAAATTGCTCCGTGCATTGAGGTTTCAGGACTCATATTGTCTGCTCCCTGTGCCCAGGCCCTGCTCATGAAGCATGGGCCTCTGTAATGAGCGATTTGCAGGTATTGAACAAAGACATGATGCCTCATCCATGATGGTGCATGATCATGGAGCAGGGCTGCTGGAGGGCACACCATCCACATCCACCTCCCTGACAAAGGCACCCTCCAGCCGGCTATCAGTCAGGGCAGGCACTTATCTCCACAGCTCCCACATTTCCAAAGGAGATGTAACAATGACTTTTAAGGGAGAAGTAGAGGGGAAAAAATACAACAGCAGAGGCTCACCCAAAGCATCTGTGAGCCTATTGCCAGATCCAAGCAGCTGCGCACAGACCAGGCTTGACACACACACACAGAGCTCCGTGCCATGCAGAGCATCTCTGCCGCCTAATGCAGTGGCAGAGGAAAGCCAATTGATCCCAAAGCAGAGGGTCCAGCTCAACAGGAGGGGTGTCCAGGTGCCAAGGAATGGGTGGAGGTGTGGTGGAGAACAGGAAAGGAAGCACAGGTCCCTACACACTCATCTCCTCACATCACATCTTTAAGTGCTCACAGGGCCAGCTCCATGGCCATCACCTTGCCCTGGCTAAAGTGGTCCAATCAGTGGATTGAACACACAAGCCTCCACTGCCCCTCTCTGCCTCAGGAACTATCTCTTCATCCCTACCATTCTCAGCCACACAGCCATCCCCAGCATCCCATGGAGTGACAGGCAGACAGAGATGCTCTTTGCAGCCTCTAAATAATGAAGATGAAGACACCAGTTGCCAGACACCTCAAGGGCACTGCAGTATGTAGACGTGCACATGTCCATGTGCACACATGTGCCTACTGAACAGAAAGAGCTCAGCAACATGACCAACCACTGCTCCAGGGTCCCCATGGGGCTGGAGCTGCCTGCTCCTGTGATGGGTTCAGCTGGGCTGCAGCAAGCACAGAGGGATGCTCCTGCTCATACTGAGCATGCAGAGGCACCAGGCAGCGGCTCCTCAGCTGGGAGATGAGGCCAGCAGGGCTGTGGTTTGCAGCCTGGGAGCTGCAGAGCCCACAAGGAGCTACCATTCAGTGGGAGACATGATTCAGAGCGGGGCACGCTGCGGGCTCCCAGGGGCCGGGGGTAAAGGCAGCACCAGGGGCTGCGGTGCAGGCTCAGGACAGCTGCGGTACAGGGAGATGGAGCACCTACCACAGCAGCACATGCATCAGCTCGCTGTGGTCTGCGATGACACCAAGCATCGGTAGCTGTGGCGTTGTATTTTGACTGAAGCAGACAAGCAGGAGAATGAAAATGGATCCATTTATGTAAGCTGTAACAGCTCTTGATATCTTTCCCCAGCTCCGTGCCTTGCTGATGCTCATGTGTGCAGAGTGAGATGGGATCACACTGGGCAGGCTGAAGGGAGGCTGCAAACTGCTCCTGGCCTTGACAGCATCAGCTGGGGCAGTGGTGTAGCACCCCACAGGGAGACAGTGCACAATGAGAAGTCTGATGGTTTAGACCTAGACAGGCCAGTGCCCAAGGCTATGGGGTATGGATGCCATAGGGAACCCCAGCACAAAGGCACAAGGCTGGAGGCAGGTACAGCTTCAACTTGAGCTCATCTCTCTGGAAAACCACAGGTAGGGGAAGCACCAGCAAGACATGGTGACTTCAGTCTATAACAGGGTTAGGGCTGCTGTGAGTTTGGGCACATGGAGGGCACGTATCGGGGGCCTGAGTGGAGACAGCTGAAAGAGCAGGAGGAATGAAAGAGCACCATTAGCTGTGGTAAAAGCCAAGGCTGTGAAAGCACATTCCCATTACTGTAATAATCTTTCCCATACTTTTGACAATTTAGTAAGAATTAGTTTAATAGAAGAAAATGTCTTCTGTTAAATGCTGTGAATCTGAAGCGTAGAGAAGCACAGCAACGTTTCACTTTACATCTGGACATGTCTAAGGGCTTTCACAGTTCTTTAGAAGTCAAGGAACTTTCCAACCAAAGCTTTCCTCCCAAAGGAAAATGGCAATTACATCACGGAGAAAACAGCACAGTGAAACCCTGGGACAGGTTCCTTCTTTTGGTGTTTTTCTGCCCAAACAATTCAGGCATGTCTGCAAGCTCTCCCAGTGCTGCTGGAGGGGCGCTTCTCAACCACCACCAGAACAAGCAGCAGCTTCTGCAGTAGTGTGGCCAGCAGGACAGTGACCATCCATCACCCTGAGCACTGGTGAGGCTGTGCCCCAAGCACCCACGTGTTAGAGAGTCATTGAGGTGCTGGAGCAGGGCCAGAGAAGGGCAATGGAGCTGCTGCAGGGCCTGGAGCACAAGTGTGATGGGGAACAGTTGAGGGACCTGGGGGGTTCAGTCTGGAGAAGAGAAGGCTCAGAGGGACCTGATCGCTCCCTACAACTGCCTGAGAGGAGGATGGAGCCAGGAGGGGGCTGGGCTCTGCTCCCAAGGCACAAGCAATAAGAGGAGATGGCCTCAAGCTGCACCAGAGGAGGCTTAGACTGCGTATTAGGAAACAGTTCTACACCAAAACAGTTGTCAGGCATTGGAACAGGCTGCCCGGGGCAGTGGTGGAATCACCATCCCTGGAGATACTTAAGACATCTAGATGATGCGGCACTTAGGGACACGGTTTAGGGGTGGACTTTCCAGTTCAAGGTTAAGGGTTGGGCTGGATCTTAAAGGTCTTTTTCTAACCTAAATGATCATACAATTCTATTGTCTTGGTGTGTTGAGACCAGCTGGCTTCACCAGAGCTACCAAAGGCTTCAGCACATGGGTACAGGCAGGGTATCCCTCCTCCTTCTCCCATCCTCCCAGAGATCCAGCACAGGTAATAAACACCATAATGAAATTACTTTAAAGAACAAAGAGTATATAAGGACAAAGTCAGAATGAATCAAAAACCTAACAAAAATAGCATTGCAATTAGCCAAAGTGTTAAATGAATAAAAAGGTATTAAAGTTTCCTGAATGTCAAGTTGACACAGTTTGGGGGGTTTTGTGTTCAGGAAAGGAAATGGGTCCCTTGGGTAAACCCAGCTCCAGGGCTGGGTATTAAAGGCTTCTAGTGATGTCACTGGCTGAGGTCCCTTTGATCTGGGCTGCTGGATGCAGAACACAGCACCCAGCCAACATGACCCCGCTGCCCTCCTCCTGCATCCTCGCATGGGGCTGGCACAGAGCTGGGCACTGGCAGGGAGGGGAGAGCTGAGCAATTGCCTCTCCACCACCACCCAAATGCCACCAGTGCACATTCTCATCAGGGATCCTTTGCATCCCCAGCCTGCCACTCCCCCTCCAAGCAGGACAGAGGAGCGGGGCTGCTGTCTGTCACATCTCCATCACCTTCACCTCTCCTGCAGGCTCCAGCAGCAGTTTCCTCCTCTGGGGAAAGCAGCTTTCTTTAGCAGCACATTACCTGTCAGCAAAGGCTCTTCCCAATGGAGAGAGTGAAACCATTCTTTCAGGGAGGAGGGGGGATGCTCCCTCCTGGGGCACCCACTGCCAGCCCCATCCTGCCATGGGAGCCAGCACCTTGGCGGCTTTACAGCAGGATTGAGAGGTGGTCACTCCCCATACCTACAATGCAAACACCCAGCCCAGCAGCACCGTGCAGGCTGATGATATCATTTCATGCAAGGTCATTTATGGGCAATAACTACGGATACAGAGACATGTATATATGCATATAGATGTATTTCTGCATTTCTCCTGTGCTTTGTACATCTAACCCAGAAACTTAACAGCGAGATACCAACAAACAAAGCAATTTCTCTCAGACAATTGGCAGAGCTGCCTCCGATGTCGCTGTCTCGCCACTGACAATAAGAGGCTCTTAAGTGTCCTGGAATTGTACTGCGAGTTCCCCAGTGCTCTCCCCCCACCTTCGCTCCTCTCCCTTGAGCTCCTT
The DNA here is from genome assembly GCA_026283785.1 of Coracopsis vasa. Classification (NCBI taxonomy): domain Eukaryota; kingdom Metazoa; phylum Chordata; class Aves; order Psittaciformes; family Psittacidae; genus Coracopsis; species Coracopsis vasa. The sequence goes on from JANHGB010048466.1 coordinate 9,898, forward strand.
CCCGTGTTTCTCCAGCAAAACACTCTCTTACGCAAATAAACATGCAGGGAGGCACAAAAGGCATTTTGTCTAGGATTTCAATACAGCCACGTAGTTCTCATTCAAATATGCAGCTCCAGCCTTCAGAGATCAAAAGCACAGCACTGAAATGAGGCGAGGCACAAGCATCCCAAGCCAATAGCTCAAACTTCCCTTTTATGCCTGTTCTGGCTGAGGGAGCGGACGAGGAATCCGTTATACCCACCGTGGTGGCTCATTCCCAGGGTGCCTGGGCACATCCAGATCTGTCACATCACCCATCCCTCCTCCATCTCTGCACAACGCCCCACACAGCCATAGGTTACAACAACACCCATTAAAGCCTCATGAGCCATGTCTGTGCAACATAGGTACTACGAGTTCTCCAGAGAGGTGCAAGCTGGGGCTGGCACATCCTGGACAGAGTGGAGAAAGCTTCCTGTTATCAGGAACCTGGAGTGGGATCAGGCCCAAGGAAGGGTCCCCATGCCCTGCACCAGCACCCAGAGAAGCCACAGCTCAGTGCAAAGGGAGGGTGCACTGTCCTGATTCCCTGGTGTGCAGCATGGCCAGCACTGAGGCATCACTAGCACCCACTGCCATGTTCTCCCAGTGGAGCTCTACATGGGTGAAGTGTTCCCTGCCCCAAAACACATCCACAAGCCTCCCCCTCCAGCCAGAGACCATCCACCAGCCTAAACTGCACCACAGGCTCACACTTGGTAACAGGGACCTCCACAGCTGAGCCTTTTAGCCCTCCTCCTTCCCCCTCAAACAACCCTTTCCCCCATGGGGACCCACATGATGGAGCCCTGGAGCTGCTCTGCTCCTTCCCCCACCTGCTCAGCAGGAGCCACGGGGTTTGGCATGTTTACTGTATAATATATGAACTCGTACCAGTTTTACAAGCCCCTCCTGGCTCAAATCACATTGTAATTCTGAACAGCCCTAAACTCATTTAAATCCCAATAAAAACACTGCCCTGCATTTGCATTTGCCATGCGTCGGTCCCCGCGGCTGTGGTGACAGTGTTTCCTGTGGAATTGATAATGCTCAGGACATTGCATTCCAGAAGCCATCCCTCCCGGGCAGGCCTAGAACATGCACTTAATAGGACAATTAAAACAAATAAACAGATGCAGAGAATGGCTCTCCAGACGGATTCAGGATGATGCACGGAGCAGTCAGGTGCCAAAGCTTCCACAGCAACATAGGAGAGCAGCAGCACCAGTGCTGAAACCTCAGTGTCCCCCTGTGCTCTGGGACCCCAGGGGAGGATGAGGCCAGGCACACAGCTCTGACAGAACAAGGACCTGCAGGCAGCACTGTGAGGGGTTCTTTAGAGAGCACAGGGAATGATTAACCAAGTGCCAGCAAATACAAGCACTGTGGATACTGCGGGAAGCTGGTGCATGAATGGCACAGGCATCCTGGGGGCAGATGGGGACAGAGGCAAGAGCTTGCCCTGGTTTCCCACGTTGCCTGGTGTGCGGGTGACACGGGGGAGCTGTTGTTACAGCAGCATCACGCTGAGGGAAAGATGCTGCGACTGCATCTCACAGCGCATCCTTCATCCCTGGACCACCGCAAAGCACCAGTCTTGCCCTTCTCTTCTCAACACAGACAAGTGGGGCTTGCTCTGGCTGTGCTGGAGGAAGCAGCAAGGGGCAGACAGGGACCTTGAGAGCCCCACCTCCCATCAGCAAACACATAGGGCTTTCCCACCTCAACCCAGGCACAACAGGAGCATTAGGTCAGAGCTGAGCTCATGCCCAAGCTCAACCTTTCAGCTCTGCTGCTCCCCACAGCATCCACATGCCCCTCTGCACCCTCCTGCCTTTCCTCCATTTCCAGCTCTGTTCCATTCCCAGCTCCGTTCCATTCCCAGCCCACCACCCCATTCACCCAGCCCTTTATGCCTAGCTGTTCTTGGTGATGACACTAATAAGCTCCCCTGAAACAGTGCGATTATGAGCTATACCCTTCCAGCAATAGAAATACTAATTATTACTGAGATAAATGGAAATATCAATGATGAAAGTCAATATTATTGCCTTCTTTGTTCCTGTTTGTTTTATTTGTAGATGAAAAGACCACTCAGCCCGGCTCCCCAGGATGTGGCTGGGAGCTGGAAGAGCTCCTCTTGGCAGGCTCTTCCAGAGCCATGCTCTGATAAGAAATCGTACTGCACACACTTGCAAAGGGCTCTCTAAATCAGCAGCTCTGAAAAGCAGGCATTGGCTTTGATTGATTCATAAAACTGGAGCTGCCTCCGTTCCCCCACTCCAGCACCAGGCGAGGGAGGATTTAGGGGAGGGGGAAGGTGCAATGTGGGTGGAAGTGATTAATTGTGGAACATGGCACAGCACTTGGGAACGCTCCATGGTTTGCCTGGCTTTGATGCTCACGCCTTCATCCTCCTCACGCCTTCATCCCCCTCACCCATGGTTTAGCCACTGAGATGGGAACCAAGGACCCCTTCCAGGCTCTGACATTGGTTCTCTCAAGCCCCACAGCAGTGCTGCAGCCAGGCCAGCACTCAACACCCACATTGCCTTATTCAGCAAGTCTGCTCCCTCTGTGTATTCTGAGTCAGAGCTGCTGATTTCGGTGACAAGAGACCTCATTTTAAAGCCCTATTAGCCTTGCAGAGCTAACACAGTTAGAAGCAACTGAATGGGATGCTAATTTGGGATCACACCTAATGCTTCCTGGAGCATTCCCCTTCACAGCAAAGCGGATGCGCTCCCCACCACTGGCTCCCACACATCTGCAAGGAGGGAGCAGTGGGATACACTCAGAGCGCAGCCCAGAACACCCAGAGCACAAGGGACATCGGTCTTGTTCCTAGGGCACCCAGGATGTTGCTAAATTGCCTCCATTTCCTTTCCTGTCCTTAACCCATCAGCAGCAAATATTCATGGGAACAAACCAACCCACTGATCCCCATCTCCAAATACGAATACAGTGATCAGCTCCCCGTAATGAATACAAACCAGCCCATCTCAAGTCAAGCATTCCTGCTGCCTCCCTCCAAGCGCAATGAGACCAGGAGCACTGGAGGCCTTGCAGGAGATAATTAGACCAGTTTTTAAAGAGAAATCAGCCTGGCCTGAATATTTCATGGAAGGTAATTTTTTATAAAGCCTTTTTAAAACCCATACCCCCCTCTCCTCCCCTGTGCATGTCAGGGTGCAATGAAGCAGAAAGCATGAGCATACAAACCCAAAGAAACAAACTGCCATGCACACCCAGCTCCTGCTCCCGCTTCTTCCCTGTGTTTAACATTAATGTGACATCCCAAGCTGTGTGTGCACGATGCTATTTGGAAGAGCTGTTTGACTGCTAGAAAACCTCAAGTGCCTCCCAGCCTCGCTAATGTGGTGCCACAAATAGTCCCCGATGGTCCCTGCCACGGCCCCAAGCATCCACATGGAATCACAGCACTGAAAAGCTCTCTGGAGCTGCTGGACCACAGCGGTGGCATCCAGGTTTGTAGCAAGGGCAAGCAGCTGCGTGCATGGTGCCATCCTTGGGCTGCACAGCCTGAATGCTCATTAGCACTTTGCACAATTAATATTCATTCTTGCAAATGTGCTACCAAAAAGACTATGAAGCAACAAAGACCTCTTTCTGTTCATGGCTTCATCGACCTGCAGAGAAGGATGCTTTGAAAGAAATCTGGTTTCATCTAGAAAGTGGGAACCAGGTAAGGAAAGGGAATTAAAGGCTTTTCTTGACCCTGCTGGGGGAAGGAGCAGACCTTCTGAAACAGCACCTACCAGAACAGGCCACAGACACCTCTCCCTCCATTGTACTCCTTCTCTCACAGCTTTTTCCAGCCACCCTGCATATAACCACAGCTTTTGGGCCAGCCAAAGACAAGAGTGTCCCGAGTATTCCCACTGTCCCATGCAACCTCCCTGGGAACAGCCCCAACCCTGCTGCTACTCCTACCTCAAACCGCATCATCTGGTCCCTTCAGGGGACTGCACGGGGTGGCAGGAAGTCCCAGGCAGGGTCTCCTGCCGCATGGGCAGCCTGGCTCTGGTGCATTGATTTTCCTTGCTAGGGGCTAGGAGGTTGCTCAGCACAATGAAGTTATCAGGGGAGGCAATGCTTTCTACCTGACAATTTGTATTGCTCCTGCTCAAACAAGTGCTGACTGCACAGGGCAGCATGCTCCCAGGACAGACACCTTCTGGTAAGTGAGCTGCCTTCCCATTCCTTCCCTCTCCAGCCCCTTCCCCTCATCCCTCCTGCATCCTCACATCACCCACATCTGCCTCCCTGCTCCAGGCCACTCTCACCCTGGCCCATTGCAGCATAAGATGAGGAGCCTGGGTGCCCTGGTCACATTTGTAGGCTTTTGACATAACCCTGATGCTGAGAACTTGCTTTTAAGATGTGAAAATCCAAGACATTCCTGTGACACAGGGCCTTGATGGAAAACCTGACCTATTGCAAGTGTGATTGCATCACCAGAGCTAGCGACACCAGAAAGGAGAGGGAGGACTTTTTTGGGAGCATTTATGGCACATGCATTCAGAGAGGAAGAGACACATCCCTCAGAAACCACATCGGTTCAAAGATTCGCTCAGTTTAAACACTAAGAACTCACGCAGTAAAAATGCACTCAGGTTGAGCCCTGCCTCAGAACTAAATAAAACACCTCAGCCCACATCATCCAGCCCCAAGGCTCACGGTCTCCTTGGTGAGGGGACTTACATGTGCTGGATGCTTAGGCCTAGATGTCCCCTCCCAGCACTGGGTCCTGCTTCACTGCTTTTGGGCAGGACAAGGGGCTGTGTACTGACCTTGGGGTGTTCAGGACCTGAGAAGTGGCTGCTGCCCATCATTACACGCCATAGCACCCAGCTGCCCTGGTCTTGCATTAGTTAGTGGAGATACCAGGCTGAAACAGACTACACCATCACCCCTCCATCATCCCAAATTTCCTAGGAAATCACTCTTTCTCAGAGGGAAAAGCACAAGGAAACCTGAAGCCACCTCGTTTTATAAATACTGTTCTTAGCAAAAATCCTCAACTTTTGCAAATGCCACCCTGGAAGAAAATAGCCAAATCTGAACCAAACCAGATGGCTCTCAGCACTTGTTTGTTCAGGGAGGACTTGAACCAGCACAATCATTTCCCAGCTGAATTTTGTTTTAATAGAAGGCCGCTAAGAATAAATGCATTGCAGGGCTTGCTGCCGAGAAGGTGTGAAGGCAGAAAACTGCTATCCCCATGGTGCGTCCACCCGCGCCATCAGCCCTGACACAGGGGGAACTCCTCTGACCAAGCATCCTTCACACACAGCTTCTCCCAGGGACCAGGAATAGGGAGGGATGAGCGCCTGTGTCCATTTCCTGCTTATCATAAAGTGGGAAACAGCAACAAGAAGCTAGAAATACCCCTCTGCAGAGCTGGAAATAGCTCTCAAACAGCCCCTCTCACGCAGGAGCGAGAGGCAAGGTGAGGACAGGCCCCTTTTCTGCATGCAGCAGGGTGAGCCTCTGCAGCCTGCTCTTTGCTTTGAGCAAAGAACATGATGGAAAAGGGAAATTACATATCTGTGTGCACGTGCCAGGGTGCAAGCCAGCTCTGCCTCATTCTGGTTTGATTCCCTTTCCTCTCAACCAGGCATGGGACATGCCTGCCCCGAGCAGAGGTGTCTCTCCCTGCAGCATCACTCCTGTGGAGTACAGATCACAGCACACTCCCATCATCTCATACCAACTGGGACAACATCCAATTTGAACAATTCCCCCCCAGCTCTGGCACATAGGAGGTACTTGAATCATCCCAAGTTGATTTTTCCCATTAGGAAGCTGAATTTTGCTCAAGATGCCATTTTCCTCTCTTGAGGACTGACGCCCTGGGAACTGCTTCAGCCCAGTCAGCTCTGATGTTTGCAGTCTCACGCACTGCCTGCATCAAGCTGACAGTTCACAGGTTCCATATGAGGATTTGTATGTACAGTACCAACTGGAACCTGCTCCTGTTTCTTTTAACTGTCCCAGCAAAGGCGCTGGAAGGAGGCTGGGTCAGTGCGGAGAGCATGGGTGCTGTGACACAGTAATAGAGACATCTGAAAGTGATGTCTTTTGAGCACCGTCTTGCCTGCCCTCTCCTGGAGGATGAAACCATTTCTGCCCAGCATCCCCCAGGCTGCAGTGATCAGTTATCCATGGTTCTCTCTGTGCAGGCAGCATTTGCCCCTCACCATGTAACACAAGGCAGAGCAAAGGCACCCACTTAAGCAGAGCAGTACAACCCTATGGCAAAGCCCTTCTTTCTCAACAGTGCCACTGTCCAAGTACTCATTTTGGATGTTTCCTGGTAAAACCCTCCCCTGTGCACAACATTTCCTACCTGTTCCAGACACAGAACAGATCCTGCTTGAAAGCCGCATTGCCTTATGCCCCAGGAGGGCTGGGTAGCAGCCCTGAACTACAGGGGGGAGAAGGCATTTCCACCACACTTATGGCAGCAGGAACCATTCCAGTCCCAGACTCAGCACGACAGAGGTATGTGAGTATCACATGCTCAGCAAAACAACAGTGCCCGAGCTCGTGTGCCACCTACCCAGGTCAGATGAAGGCAGGATGCTGGGCAGTCGGATGCCAGGGGCACGCTGGGCTTTGGCCTCTCCTCTGCTTTCCACTCATGCACTGTGGGCAAAACAATATCACAATTAGGGCTTGAAACCTGGCATTTGAGAGGCTATCAGGAGGAGGAAGTCAGGAGCTGGGAAGGCTTTTCCCCTCTCCCTCCCAGCTCAGCTTCATCTTCATCTGAGCTGGTATTTAAAAAGCTTTAAATCAGGCTGCAACAGACAGAAAAACACAACTACCAAAATTTAGTGGACTTGCTGCTGAAAGGCCTGGAATGAACTGCTTAACAGAAGCCATTTTCCCATGGAAATAGAGCAGGGCTGTACTTAGCAGAGCATTGATCTGCTGACAGCTACCGGGACAGATTTGGGCCAGAGCACTTGGGAATCATTTGCAGTGATCTCTCAAGAAACACACGCATGCAAAAGCCCTCTGAAAACACTGTTGTAGAGCAGTGCTGTGGCTCTCTGCAAGGCCAGATAGCACTCACTGGCCAGCATGGACTCACACTGCCCTCAGTAAGCATCCCTGGGCAGGCAGCTCAGCCCCAGGCCTGTCTCCTGGGTGCACCCCTGTACCCAGCCTTGGGGGCTTCAGGTTGTACCAAGCAATGAAATGCATCACACAGGACAGGAACTGCAAAGCACCAGAACTGCAGCAGGGTCTCACAGCTCAGGGCCACATCAATGGGGGACACTATGCCATGGACCTGGGGTGTTTGGGGTTCTTCCCACAGATGCACTGGGATTTGGAGATGCTGTATTACAGCCAAGGTCAGCCCAAAACACTGTCCAGGACAAAGCACAGTCACACCTCCCTGGGGACAACAGATTGGGTCCTGATGGATGCCAGGAGCTCCAGAAGAGCCAGGGAGATGCTGGAAAGGGGGTACCATGGCTGTGACCATGTTTGGAAAGAGAAGTATCCCACATTCACCTTTTATATTGCCAGAAACCATTTTCCATCAGGACTTCCACTGTTTCAGGGACAAAGTCAAAGCAGGGCACATATTCCCCTCATTATTAATTATTTCTCCAAATCCTGAGTAGCTCCACAAGCACAGAGGAGCCTCAGGAGAAAGGAACACTGCTGTGGGCCTCTGCCTGCCCTTCCCAGCACAGGGACACAGCACTGGGCTGACCAGGAGCCTCTCTCCTCCTCTTCCAAAGCAGTTATCAGCCAAGATAACCCCAGGAAAGCAGAACCAGCTCATTCCCAGAGGTGCCGAGTGCCCTTGGCACCCACTGGCTTCAAACCCGGGTGCTCGATGCCCCCAGCCCTTGGCTATTTCTCACCCTCACACAGTCTCCACCACAGCAGCAGGGAAAAGATGACTTGGAACACACATGGGGCAGAGAGGGCAGAGGCAAACGGGGATGCAGTGCTCTCCCCACCTGAGCCACCCCCTTACACACAGAGCTTCTGCACAGACTGGATCTTACAATGCCAATTCATGGTTCATTGTCTGTTGTGGGGGTTTTTATTCTCATTCTTTGAGTTCATATGGGGGTTGCAGTCAATACTTAGATCTTACAACGATCCCCAAAGCGACCAAAATAAACCTGCCATGTAAAAACCAGGAGCAAACCCATGCTTTAGGGGAACGCAATCTGCCCAACATGCTCATCATGCTTCCAAGGACATCTGAGGTCCTAACGCTGCTCAAGAGCCTGCAAAAAGCACGGAAAGAAACGGCAAACAACTGATTCGGTTTATTTATTCAGTTTTGCTTTCACACATCACTTCTTTTAAAAGACTAAACCCATGTTTATGAGTTTAACATATTCAGATGGATCAAAAGCTGTTTAGCTGGAAAGGAAAACAACTCTCCCACCCCAAACCTCTTCTGGGCTGGGACCTGCTTTTCAATCTTCCACCCACAGCAAATACTACAAATCCCTTTTTAAGCTGAAAAGCAGGCACAGGACCTGCTGGAGGGGCTGTCCTCCACTCCTCCATCACTACCCCCAGCATCCCTTACCCAGACAGAAGCAGGGACACCAAGGCTGAGAGCCAGGGGGCCATAAAGGCACCTATGTGTAGGGAGAGTATCCAGGGAGGACAGAAAAGATAAGCCTTCCTTCCTTCCTCCTCCATCAGCAGCTTTCCACAAGGAGGATCAATGCAGCCCACTGTAACTGCACCGTTGATCCATTTTTAATTAATGAAAGAAAAAACTAATCATTGAATTAAACTTCTCATTACTGCAGCTGAATATCCACCAAGTAAATTTAATTACTGTATGAATTGGGTTTCTCCCTGTTTCATTAGCTACTGATAAAGATTGGGAGGGGGGAGAAGGAGAGATAAAAACAGAGAAAGAGAATGGAAGATGGGAATATTACAGGCGAAAGCAGAGGTAAACGATGCAGGTTTCAGGGCCTTTCTGTAAGGGCCTGGGGAAAGACCCTCCCAAGGAGGTTGGAGGGATTCCCTGTGGGATAACCCCCTCCTCTAACCCAGCATCCTCCATATCACATGTGGGAATGCAGAGCTCCATAAACGTTGCCTCCATGCGTTTACCCCACATCCCAGAAGCTGATCCCTGGCTCCAGGCACCTGGCAGCACAGCTGAGCTCCGGCACATTGCAAGGACTCCTTAGGCATGGAGACCACAGGGACCACCCTCCCCATCACACCCTGGGTTCACAGCCACCAGCAGGCAGAGGCTTGGGCACAACTGGCTCCCCTCCAAATGAGGGCAGACACTTGACTTCAGATCCGCAGCAGCCCTGCATCCCCTCTGATCTCACACAGCTCTCAACAGCCAGTTTTTGCTTGTGCAACAAAGGCAGCATCCCCGTAATGCTCCAGCAGGGAGCCGGCGCTGACAAAAGCAGCAGAGCACATGAGGATGGATACCAAACACCTGCTGTCCCACTGCACATCAAGGCACCCACCTGGTACTTGCTGCATCCTAAGGCTTTCTGCTGCAGTGGGAGCCCTGCATGCCCAGGCTGCCAGGAGCCGGGATGTGCCAGCACCACGCTCCTCCCAGGGAGCCGGTGGTGGATGCATTCCTGCAGCACAGATTGTGTTTATGGCACGATTCTGGGTCTCTCCTACTCTCCCCACTACGACTCAGCCCTTCAATCCTCCTTCCTGGTGAAGGGCATGAGCCATCGCGGGGCAGGTACAGCCCCACGCCAGGGAGGAGCCTGGCAGCCCCTGCCAAGCACAGCATCTCCCTTCCAGCACATGCCTCCACATCCAGCACTTGCATGTGACAGCTGATAGAGTCACATTTGGGATAAGCTGGGGGTTAAAAGGGTGTAGTAAATGGAAAGTGCAGCCTCTTTCTCTAGAAAGCTTTCAACAGAGCTGAGAGCCTGGTGGAAGGGCTATCCTGGTGCTCACAGGGATGGGATTTGGCAAGTGTGGTCAGACAGAACAAGAGGAAACGGCCTCAAGCTGCACCAGGGCAGGTTCAGATGGAGCTGAGGAACAATTCCTTCCCCAAAGGGTGCTCAGGCATTGGAACAGGCTGCCCAGGGCAGGGCTGGAGT
>JANHGB010048466.1:24804-39411 GCA_026283785.1 Coracopsis vasa
CATTTACAACTCACAATGCAGAGAAGCAGCTGCTAAAGGTGGCCACGGTGAGTGACTTTCACCTCTGGGTGAAAGACTCCATGAGATCTCAGCCATGAAGGATCAAGATGGGAAAACGAGTCCTTCCTTCCTTCCACCTACTGCCCTGCAGGTGGTGGGCAATGCCAGCACACCTCTGGGCACACAGGGCAAGGGGGGACCAGTAGCAGTCCGCTCTACTGTGTTAGGCAGCATCTCCAATAGTGCCCTGTTTGAAGGGGATGCAAAGCCCATGGGATACTGAAGTTAGGTCCAACCAGCAGAGTCCTTGTGCTACAAGCTGCACCTCCACCACCAGGCCAGCACTCAGCTGGAGCAACCCAAGGGATCTGCTCCCCAGAAGTGAAGTTCCCTCAGATGATGCCATGCCCAGGTTCCACAGCACAGACCAGCAAAGCAGAGTCTAGAGCACCAGCCCTGGTGGCAAAATAAGGCCTGGTGCCCAGTCAGCTTTCTGCACAGCCCTTGTCAGCAAAGGGGGATGCAGAGGCCAAAAAGGAGGTCATAAAGGGTGAGAGCTCCTGCAGGAACAGCCAGCACTGCTCCCTTCCTGCTCCACAGCCATGCCAAGCCCAGCACACCAGGGCTTCCCACCCAGCACTGCTCCTTCCTCCCCTCCTTGTCCAACAGGAACAGCCAACTTCAGCACTGGCCAAAGTGCTCAGTGTACCATGGATGTACCATACTGTGCTCAGCCACACAGAGCAGGGGATGGCTCCTGATGGGAGCTGGCATAGACCTGTCCCAGCCCAAGGAACCGAGCCCAGAGGCAGTCACCTCCTGGAAGGGGCTGAGGGGAAGCAGAGGAAGATAAGGCAAAAGCAGAGATGAGCCAACCCAAGATGCAAGACAAGGAGAAAGGGATTAACTGAGCCCCAGACAGCACAAAGGCAGGAGGGTGCAGTGAGAGGGGATCTCAAGGTCGCAGTGCAACCAGCACATACATTGGCTGTTGCCAATAATTCAGTGTGCTGGGCTGTGAGCACAACTGCGGAGGGGCTGGGGCTCCTACCTAAGCAGAGGGAGCAGCAGCACGGGTGGGAGGGCAGTCCTGAACAGGACCACACAGTGCTGGGTGCCAGGGAGACGGGCCCACTGACTGCCCAGACAGCACACACAGCACCCTGCTTGCACCCCTGCACTTGGAGATCCTTTAGGGAGGCTTATTTCCATGAATGAACACCCAAACCCTCCAAATCCAGGGATTTTCCTGACTTCAGGCATTTACAGCCACTGGATCACTTCCTGCAGCAGGAACTGTTTGCTTGGAGATGCCACGTGTTGGGGAGGTTTGAGCACTCAGTGACAGGGCCCAGCCCAGGGCTGGTCCATGATCTCTCACACACACTATGCACGCCAGAGCAGGATGCCAGCAGCACCAGGCACTCCAGGAGCACCAAAGGACTGCTCCCAATGCCCCCACTAGGAACAGAGAGCAGCCTCTGCAGCTCCATGAGACCTCTTCCTGCCTGCCAGCAGAGCCAAGACCCTGGAGCTCCCATGTCTTTGGGAACCACGTGCTTAAGCGCACCCAGATCTATTGCACTGACAAAGGAATCCAAAGAGGCCAATTTCTGGCTTCTGTTGCACAGCCGGTCAGAGCAGTGCATCATGAATGGTCTCCTTTGGCCCTTAAACACACAATAGGTGGAACTCAGAGGTCCTGAACTCCTAAAGATCAGCCCTGAGCCTGGAGGTCTGCCCAGGAGCCATCTCAACCCAAAGCATGTGCAAGAGGCCCTGAGGTGAGCATCCGATGAGCCCTGGGGAAGCTGAAGTCACAGCCAAGGCCAGTTACAGGAATAGAATTGGCTTGGACTGAGCAAATGTAACCTTCCATCACTCTGCAACCAGGCATCCATCCTGCAGGCCAGCTGGCTGCCATGTCAGTGCACCTCCCATCCATTTCAAGTGTCCCGATGACACCAGTGCTTCACAAGACTAGATCAAGAAGCCTTGGGAGAGTTATTAACCAAAGGCAGGTGGCTGGACTGGGCCCAAATCTCAGGCAAGTGATTAAAATGACTGGCATTTCTTTGGAAAGAGAAGTGCTGTGCTGTACCTGCCATCCATCCCTGAAAACTATTCATTGCACTGTCATAGAGCTGGACACTCCTTTAAGGCTACATAAGTTCTTGCAGGCTGATGAAGCCCATCCTCACCTGCAGCAGGCTCCAAAACTGAAGTGTTTTGGCCAAGATGCTCTTCTTGAGCACCATGTTATACCACATCTGGGCAGCTCTCGCTGCAGGATCAGGGATGGGATACTCAGTCATGCGGATGAGTGTTGGATTCCTAGTCTGCATTGCCTCACGACTTGAATTTCACCCCACAGATCATGCATTGAGTCTATTCTGAGTGGGAACAGATAGTCACAAAGCTGTTTTTGCTTCAGATCTGTATTCAGGTCCTATCCAGGCCCCTCTGCTCCTATGGACACAGTAACACTGCCAGAGCAAAGGAAACCAAAGGCAGCGGAATTTCCAGGTGAGCAAAGCACAAGAGCAGCTACTGAATGACACCAACCACATCTGTCTCTCCCCAGGCAGCTCCGACATCCTCCCTACCAACATCTCTGCCAGTGCTGCCCCCACACAGGGGCAAGGACCCAAAACCCAGCTCTCAGATTAACAGAGTGAACATCAGGACAAGCCTTGCCTGTGTGATGAACCAGCATAGCCCCAACAGACTGCACTTATTTGCTTCAGCTCAACCACATTGCCCCAAGGGCTGGCAACTGAGGATTCACAGATTGAGGACATTGCGTGGCTTCAGGGTTATTTTGGCTGGATACTGGATACAGCCACCCCTGGAGAGTGCAATATCCAGGAATCTCCAGGGAACCAAGGCAGGTCATTCAGTTTTATGTCCTGTCTGTACCCAGCCCATGCCAAATGCTCAGCTGGGGCACCAGCATGGAAGCTGCCAGGCTTGCTGTGCCGAGAAGTTGAACTGTGCTTAGATGGGGATCCCAAACAGGGTAAAATCTGCATTTAATACCTATTATCCAAACATCTTCCCATCTGTCCACTTCCCTCACTTGCCTGTAACTGCAGTGTGCCAGGGCTGCCTGATATCAATGGCACTTTAATTTCATCATTCCCAACTTATTTAGAGCAATTAGGAGGCAATGAGCACACGCCAGGGGCCAGGATGCACTTGAATAGCATCCAAGGGTTACCGCAGTATCGCAGGAGACCTTCAGATGGAATTACCAGCCTGCAAAAAACCTTAAAAGGCAGGCGATCCCCAAAGGGAGGATAGGTTCTTCTTGGTCCTATAGGTCCCTTTGCAATTTGAAATTGGCTGACAGAAATATAAAGAGATGATGTTCCTCATTTAATTACTGAAGAGACAGCATCTCAGGTTTGAAGACAAAGATAGATGCTTTGCCTGGGCATCTGGCTGGGGAAATGATCAGGGGAGCAAGGCAGGATTCCTGTGAGGTGCATTGCCACTTCAGGCAACCAAGTTTTGCCACTTCTTGGGAGCAGAGGTAAAACATGGAGCCATTTTGGGAAAGCTTAGCCAGAGAGACAAAAAACTGCTTCTCCCGAGTGATTCCTGCTGGATGGAAGGAGCACTGCAAACAAGCTACCCCAAAAAAGCCAGCCAGCCTGCAAGCATGGCTTCCCAACGTCCCCATTTCACGCAATACAGGTGAGGTGCCAAAGGAGGGGACGCTCCTTGCTTCTGATTTAGCCACATGCCCACACTCCTCCTGCACAGCTCTTTAAATGCTGCCTGCATGAGAAAAGCAGTGGCCTATTTTTTCCCGAGCAGCTCAGCACAGCGCACAGGTCTTATTTAGGATGCTTCAGACACATCCGGAGGGACTTCGGGAACAGTCTGTGGAAGGAGAAGACTGAGTGGGCATCCTGAGTCACTTCATTGCTTACAGAAGTGTACACAAGCATCTTCCATTTGAGCAAAACCCAGCACAGCTCCTGCTGACTCCGGGGACCAGAGGGAAGTGCATCTTCTCCAGCATCGTCCACTGATGCAGAATAACTGCACACCACCTCTCTCATCCAGGCTTACCAGAAGAGGGATCATCCCCCACAGCTATGATCCAAACCTCTGATCCTGGCAATTCCTCCAGAGCACAGGAGGAGCCGAGAGCTGCTCTAATCTGCTCTGAGGGACGAGGGGCTCCGGAAGAGATTAGCTTCCTCCCAAGGAGGAGAAGGCAGAGCAAGACATGTGAGGGGAGAGGTGTGCGCACATGTGTGTGCATGCCCTGCAGAGATATGATTACAGCTGGCTGCCAAGCGAAGCTCAGAGCTCCTTGCCAAGGAGCCTGACTCATGCAGACAAATCAAGCCAGCACCATCCGCTGCACGTGGGAAAAGGAGATAAGCACAGGAGTTACAGGAGACCCTGGAACAGAGACACAGCAGACACAGCCTTTACCTTGAGCCCTATCCTCAAGGAAGCCACCTTACACCATTGAACCTCTGTGCAAGGATCCCCATGTGCCTGGGGCTTAGAAGGATCAGTGAGAGGCAAGGACATGCCCTGCTGTGGGAGGGCCCTTGCATTACCCTTCCTCATAGACACTGGTAAAAGGTGCTGGAAGCACAGAGCCTCTTATCCTCTACCCAGCAGCACAGCCCTGTGATGTCCTTCCAGGGGACCTCTGTCCCCATCCAGGACAGAACAGGCATCGTGGGCCCCCTTTGCTCTGCTGGCCTCACCTTTGTGCTAAGCCTGGTCACAACAGCACCACACAATGTGAACACCAAGGTACCTGCTGGGGGTTCAGATGCCCTGAGCAATCTCAGAAGCAAGCCCTAGCCATTACAGCTGCAAAATGCTGACGGCTCCTTGTCCTGCACCACAGTGACCAACAGCACTTTCACCTCTATCCCTGAAGGATTTTATCCTCCACAAGAAAACCCACAAAGTGGCATCCAGCACAGGCAATGCTATTTCACATGCCATCAGCAACCACACGCATAGCAACTCCCTGGGACAGCACGGGGAGGGGGGGGTCACGGGAATGCATGGAGAGTGCCAAAATATGAACTGCTAATAAGATGTATTTTCAAATGTCACCAAGTTATGATCTATTGATCTCGCACCAAAAGCTTGGCTTTTTCCTGGGTAATATTAATCTGTGTCACTTACATGTTCTGGCAATTTCAGATGGCAGGAGTGGCACTACACTAAAATTAGCTATTACAATTATTAACTCACAAGGTGCTAAAGAGCCAATCCCAAATCACAGCAGTTTAACCCATGCACAGATAGGCTCAAGCACCTCGGTGCAGCAGGGTGGGAGAGGTGCACAAAGCTCTGCTCCAGAGGCAATACCCCTGCCCAGAAACAGCCTAGAAGAGGCAGATTTGGGCACAGCCAGGAACATGAGCTAAATTCTACCCCAAATCAGGGGAATCCCAGGGAGGAAAGTGTTTCCCATCCCATCCAACACACAGCTACAGCCTGACAGCACCCCCCAGGCTGCTGGGGGGCTGTGACACATGGGGTGCTGCTGACACCTCCTAAGCTGACTAAAGCACCTGCAATTCCTCACAGGGGTCACCCCAAAACCAAGAGCATGATCCTGGTGGGAACTCTAGAAGCCATTTGTCTCACAGATGGTTTTTGCAAGAGTTGAAAATGCTCCAATGGGCCTTTGGCCAAGCATTTGAGATCCCTTTCAAAACCAAGGCCAATCCATAGTCACTTCTAACGATCCCATTGACTGCTTTTCACTGAGTGCTAACAGAGACAAGTTGTCTCCTTTAGGCCATTATATCATGGCTGAGAGCATCAAGAGGGGAAGATGATGGGCTTGGAGAGGAAGAACATCCTTCCTTTGCTCCACTTCAGCTGCTAATAGGCATGCCAGAGCTCTCTGAATAGCATTACATTAGTGCTGCATAAAAGCAATAAAGCCTTAAAACAACAACATTACATATTTACTGAAGTACATGTCACACAAAAGACCTTCCCTGGGACACCACATGAAGACATGCAATAGCAAAGCCAAGGGCTGTAACAAGCCCCATGCTGGGCAGACATCCCCAATGCCCACAGCCAGGGGTAGGGTGCACACAGAGCACGGCAGTGGGGTGGTGATGGGGTAATCCAGCCATTGCATTTAACCCAAGACAGTGGCATAAAACAGTCTTCTCTGGCAGAAACATGGGCAAACCCCAACCACTGGGCATAGAGGCTGCAGAGAAATCAGCACCCAGAAGAGGAATGCAGCATCCAGGACAAGAGCTGCTGCTGTGCCAGTGCATGGCCCTGCCTGCCTGGCACTCACCCACAATTTCCCCCTGCTCCTTTGTTTTCACTTCCAGCACTTCAACATTTCCACTCCTAAGCTCAATGAATTGTCATTTCCAAATGCCTCTTGCCCACAGGAAAGGGAACTGCACAAAGTGCTCTTTGATATTGTCCAATAACCATCATTGTGGCACAGGGCTGATATGGAGCCTTCAGCAGTGAATTGTCCTGATTTCGGTGGGATGAAATAAGTGATTTTAAGAGTCCTTTCTCTCCCTTTGCTCCCAGCACCTGGCAGGCTGCAGCGTGCTTCCACAGCCACACATATGGAGAGATCACTGGGCCCTGCTCTGCCACCATGAAGAGCCATCAAATCCACCTTGGCTGGAGAGGCGAGGTCCCACCAGTCAGTGGCCTATGGCAGATGAGTTGGGACAGAGGTGGAGAAGTAGAAGGGGTCAGAGGCAGGAAGGGGGACTTTCCCTGCACTAGCACTAGGGAAGTGGAGCCAGTCTGAGCACTTTTGGATGCATGCTTCCCCCTGCCCTCAGAAAAGGCAGATTTCCTAAATCAGCACAGGACTGGAGAGCTTTGCCCTTTTTGGCAAGGACAAGAGGCTTAGATGTGTCCATCCCCCCCCCATAGGTGAGCTGCCAGAGGGGCACAGGAAAGCCAGGTCTGACTCAGCCACATCTGACTCTAAAAGCATCTTCAGTTGCCAGCAAGCAGGGATGAGCCAGAGCCCCTTGTACCCCACAGGACCAAGCACCCTCCAGGATGTCTGTGGTCCCTGCCTGCCACTGCTGTGACACCCAGAACATGACACTGAAACCACCTCAACCAGGAGCCCATCCATACTGCTGTAGGGATGATGGCAGGACCCTGCAAGCAACAGTCAATAGAAAAGCCCAACCACAGAGGCAGCTCCATCCACAAAAAGGAAAGCACATCCTATCTTCTGAAGACTCCTTCTGGAGAGGGATTTTCCTCAGGTGCAACCAATGGGCAAAATCAGAGGTGTGGACATGCCCCATGCTCTGG
The DNA here is from genome assembly GCA_026283785.1 of Coracopsis vasa. NCBI lineage: Eukaryota > Metazoa > Chordata > Aves > Psittaciformes > Psittacidae > Coracopsis > Coracopsis vasa. Next base: position 32,122 of record JANHGB010048466.1, read on the forward strand.
GGCCATCTAGAGCCAAGCTGCCCCTGTCCCTAGGCACAGAAGAGGGGCTGGCAGCAAGGGATGCAGCACTCGAAGAGCTTTGTGAGTTACTGTCACACCAAACAGCTCTGACCTTTTCAATGTTCTCTATTTTTATTGGTGGTCCATTCCCCCTCCATCCCCACAGGCTCATTAGACAGCGAGCAGAGCCCACGGCAGCTCCGGCAGCCAATGCCACCGCTCAGCACTGCAAAGGTCAGAGGCACGGAGGCTGAGCAAAGCCGCTCCTGGGAGGGCACTTACAGCAGGACAGGAGCACTCCTCATCCAATGCAGGCTGCACACCAGGACCTGCTTCACAGGGACCTTCCAGCTGCAGGGGTCCTGGGGGAGCAGGACCCGGACCACACACGCCTGCTCCCAACCACACCAGCTCACTACAAGAGGACCTGCCCATGAGCACATCACAGGGGTCACACCCCACAATACAGGAGGGCACAAGCCAAGGATGTGCTTCCACAGCACAGCACAAGGGGAGGCTGCGGGAGCAACTCTTGTGATGGAGCCCTGAGGCTCCTACTCAGGTGCTGGCAGCAGGGAGAGGAGCAAGAGCATTTCCTAGAGCCTTCAAACACTGGATATGGAATCACCCCAAGGTGATTAACTTCCATCTTTAGTAGATGTAACAGGAGACTCTGCAGAGTCCAAGCCTCCCCCAAGGCATTTAGGGGAGTGAAAAGAAAATCAGCCCTGCTAGCAGGCTGCAAGGCAGGCAAACACAGCACAACTGCATCACTCACAGCGTTTGGGTCAACCAGAGCCATCTTACATCAAATAAAATCATGATGCCTCCTCCCTAAAGACCTGGCACCCCCTCCACCTGCTCCAGAGAGCAGAGAGGCAAGGGTGAGCCCTATGAGTTAACCTTCCTCCTAAACAGGACGACGGGTGGATAACACACATCAGCCTGGCCTGGCTCCCCAAGCTAGTCCTCAGCACACCCAGAGCCATGAGCACAGCACATTGAGAAAGCCCAGCTCCAAAGATACACTCTGGGAAGCCCAACCAGGGAGCTCCTGGACAGAGGTGGCAGAAAAGCCAAAGCTCAGCTATCAGCCCTCTACTATGGTCTCAAAACTCACCAGGTGGCTCCAGAAGCACATCCCTGGACAGGAGGGTGCAAAAGGGCTGGTTTCTCTTTCAGGAAATGCAAGGCAGGAGCAGAGGGTGCCCTCCCTGATGAGGCAGACTCCAAACACATCAGGCAGAGGTGGGCAATGCATCCAGATCCAACAACAGCAACCAACCAAGTCCAGGTGCCCCATGGGCAGGCACACGGGAGCAAAAGGAGACACATCCACTCATGTTGAAACTCAGGAAAGAAGTGAAATGGCCAGCCCTGAGCTTAAATATGGCTGGAGAGGGTGAGGTGCAGGTTCCAGGTGGGCATGCTCAGGGCAATTAAGGCCTTCAAGTAATTAGCTTGACCCACAGCAGCTGGGCTCCTGGTGTCCACCCTCTCCTCCTCTATATGGCAGAGAACAACCATATTGTGGCAACATGACTAGCCAAAGTGATGGAGCAACCTGCCTGCTGAGGGGTTCTGTGTGCCCCCAACTGCCCCATGGATCTACTCCTGGCTTTCTATTTGTCCGTAAATGTTCAATACCAGGGGAAATACATGGAAAATGCTTTATCAGCACATAACACCAGCGTGAGCACTGCCAGGGCTGTGAGAGGGGGTAAACGCTGCTCCATGAGTTTCTCCTCCATCAATATGAAAACACACCCAGAAAAGAGCCCAACCCAGGCAGGAATGAAGAAGGAGCAGCAGAAATACCTCAGGACAGAGCAGCCCTTGGGGTGAACACCAAGGGTTAAACACTGCACCCAGAACCAGGGAGATCACAGCTCTGGTAACACGCGCTCCGAGTGCTCTAAAACCATGTCAGGTTCTTAAGAGGTTCATTTTTTCGCCGGATCTGGGCACGGGAGTGCAGTGACATTGGTGACAGATGGGATGGAAATAGTTTGGGTTGGGAAAAAAGATCTTCTTTGGAGTCACATGCACACAGAAAGAAAGGAAAACAGTTTAACCCTTCCGGTCCCCTCCAGGGATGAGATGTGACAGGGCAGCAAAGGGTTGAATCCCCATGGGCTGCAGGAGCACAGCAGGGCAACAGAAGCCAAGGCTGGAATGAGCAGGGACAGGGGGTTTCTTCCCTGAAAGGCAGTGAAGGCAAAGGGCACTCAGCCCTCCCTGTTAAACTCATGTGGTCTTGCCTGGGAATGGTGTTATCCCCACAGGATAACAATGGTAATTCCCAGGATCCACATTGTCACCTTCCCTTGGCCAAGCCCAACCCCAAGCCCAGGGATGCTAGCGGCCCTTGGACAGCATCATCCATGCATTAGAGTAGGGATGGGCTTTGCAAGAGGTTTGCTCAGACTGCAGAGACCAGGAGCATGGGAGCAATGAAACCTCGGGAAGATGAGCTTTATCTTGGAAAGCGAAGCCAAGCGAGGAGTTGCGTTTGCCCAGTGAAGGCGTGGAGAAGGGAGGGATGCAGGGCAGGAGGAGGGCCGGGATGAAGAGAGGGGCAGGGGAGGGAGTTCCAGAGAGTTTGCCCTTGTGGGGAAAGCGGCTGGAGATGAACTCCCACCGCTGCTGTTTTGACAGCCCAAACACAGTCGCTCGCACAATATCTCTGTCTTGTTAAAGGTAATTACAGTTCTTCCTGTGTAATGAGATGGTTTTTAAAGGCCATTCAAAAGAAATTTTCTATAATGAGGTTAAGGGTTTTATGGTGTTATACATCAAGGGAGCTGGTAATTGGTCGGATCCAGACAGCACCCTGAAGCAGGGAGATAGGAGGTTCTGTGAAGAATAGGCTAGTGCAGAATGCAGTCTCCAAAATGTTTTGGCTCTGCAGAGGAGGGAGAATAAAAGTAGAGGAAGGAAGAAAGAAAAGAGAAAAGGGTTGGATGCTGCCAGCTCCTGTAGCACTACGGTGGCTTCTTCCACGTTGCTTGGGTGGGTTTGGAGGAGCTTCACGAGAGAAGGGTAGCAGATCTCATAGGATGGTGGTTCTGGATGGGAAATGCTGCTGTGCTGGTTGGTGCCGGGTGGCAGCAGGGAGAGGGCAGGCAGGGACTTGGCTGTGGGATCTGGCTGATCCAGGCTTGCAGGCACCCCCACCCGCTCCATCTGGAGTGAGGGAGAGCAGAAGGCTCTACCGGCGCAGGGATGTCCCCGCTGCGCACCAAGGCGCATCGCGGTGGGGTGGATGCCGTGCGGTGAGGTGCAACCTGCTCCTGCCTCTTGCTTCCCTACAACTCATCCGAAGTCCCTCCCTCAGCCTGCGCAGGAAAAGCCCCGGCAGAGCTGTCACCCTGCCCTCAGATCAACCTTTCCTGATGGATCGCTCCTTGTTTATTATTGCTGCTGCTCCCTCCTGACATCTCTGCTCTTCCAGAGCCACCCAGCAGCGGGATCGTCATTCCCATGTGTTCAGTGGCAGCTCCCCAAAGGCCGGCAGCATTTGTCTGTATTTAGAAGCAGCTGATGGTGGCTGAGACAGGGTGAATAACAGAGCAGAGCTTGGAAAGTGGCTATTTTCATGCCACCCTAACCCGCGAGCCCTAGGCACTAGCAACTTCATAGCCAAGCTTGCTCTCTTGGGAGCTCAAGCCCACTTGTTCACGCTCAAGAGGCAGGAGTGGCAGCGCAGAGACAAGTACCTGAACCCTGGGAGGCTTAAGTACTCCTCTGATTGAAAAATCAGCCTTTAGAAGTGTGGAGGTTCACCCAGCACTTGTGCTGGCGGTGCTGAAGGAGTTGGAGGAGTGTGCTGGTGATGGCAAGGAAGGCTGATCTTTGCATTACTCCCACCTCCGCTGTGAGGATTGCTGGCTCGGGTGCTTTGGGGCAATGGTTGAACCCCAGCTTCCCTAATAAACCTCGGTTTTCCCTCAGCACATTTGCTGAACCTCTGTGAACTTCAAAAGATGTTTGAGTAGGGGCTTTTTTCCCTTTGTTTTAGTTTTCCTTCGGGTTATCTGCCTGCACATCTGCTTTATAGCCCATACATTGCCCTTAGCAACAGCCAGGCCCAAGCTCTGGATTGCAATCTCGTGTCTCGGTGGGCCAGTGGAATCGACTTCCCAAGGGACAGACTCATGCCAAGAGCTGGAATTCAAGTCCTTTGGAAGCCTGGCACAGCTGGAGGTGGGAATTTGCAGGCAAATCCTGCAAAATCCCAAGCAGATGCAACTTCACACTGATGCAGTGTGGCTGGAGGAGGCTTCAAACCACACTGAGCGCACTTGCAAGATGCCACCAGTCGCTGGGTAACACATACTGGAGGAGATGCATTTCATATCCTGCCTATTTATGGGTTTTAAAGACCAATTAAATATTAAAGGCATTTATCAAGGATTATCGCTGCCCTGAGTGTAAGAGCTGGGATGGAAGTGATGCCGGTGTGTGTGGTTTCAGTAGGGAGGTGTAAGGGGAGCCAGGGAGCACAGCGGGGACATGGGTGGCCCACAGGATACCAGAGGGGACATATCCCCACCCAGGATGGGAAAGCTCCTAATCACTTACCAAACCCTTTCTCCTCCCCAGTCTGGAAACCTGAAATCACAGCCACTGCCTGCCTAGAGCTGGTTTGGGAATTTGTCACTTTGTCAGGTACTGTTTTCATCAGTAAATACCAGTTTGTTGAAATTCAAAGCCTTCCAAAAAAGGATCAATTGTGACAAATTACCCATTTCACAAAAATCCTGGAAGAGGCTCAGAAGGTCAAAATGTCCCATTTTTGACACATTCAACATGAAAGAAAATCGATTTTTAGGTTAATAAATCTAAGGTAATTTATAGTTTTGCAAAAAGAACGAGGAATGAAAAGCAACTATCAAAATGTTTGGAAATTATTTCTAAAAAACCCTTTTCAGTGGAATCAAAAGGGGATTTCAAGAGTTTTTTCAGTTTACTGCTACTGGAATTTTACATCTCTGTTCCTGTAGCTGGTGGGAATTCATTTCTCTTCCAGCTCAAGAATTGCAGGGGTGGGGAGATGCTTCCTCGGCTGGTTCTGGTCTCGCTAACATGGCCTCAGATGGATTATTGCTGTTATTGACATGACAACAGATGCCAGAGGCCTCCGCTAAGCTCCAGTGCCCAGGAGGCTCCGGGTGAGCATGTCTGCAGACATCCATCCCTCTCCCCCTTCGAGTGCCAGCCCTGCCACAGAGAGTGAGCAAGGAACACACATCAGATGCAGCTAAGATGCTTTCCTTGCCCTCCTCATCCCTCTCAGCCTGGTTAGATGCAGTTGTGTCCCCCTAGATCTGCAGCATCAGAGACTGGTACCCAAGGCGGGAAAGCCAAACCTCCCTCATCGGTGGCATAAAGCCTGCAGGCCTGGAAAAAGGGGTATCCTGTTCTATAGGACATCCCTCTGCAACCATTTGGCATGAACACGTTCCTTGTGGTGGTCCCATTAAGGGCCCCATGCCACCACTGGTGTTTCCAGCTCCTGGTACCCTGTGCTTTGGGCTGGGCTGTGCTGTGCTGGGGCTCAGGAATCGGATGCAGGTGCTTTGCGATAGACATCTGAGCAAAGATGAAGGCAGCAGAGAGGGGAAATATGCTGATAGAAATAAATGAGGCTGAGATAATGAAGCGGCATCCAACATTTCCAGCGATGAGTAATAGGCAGGCAGATCAAACAGGCACCCTGTCAGAGGTAGCAGGGAGAGAGGGAGCCAGCCGGTCCCCTCCCTCTCCCCACACGCTGCTTCCCCCTTTCCCTCCCCTCCTCACGTGCCCTCCGTGCATAAATCTTTCATCCCGAATAACATCTCTCTCCATAAGGAAAGGAAGAATTAAATATTGCACGAGACTGCAGTCAATCCTGCAGGGCCCTTCTGTTGACTTTTCAAACAGATATTTGACATTGCTCTTGCAGTCTCTCCCGGTAGAGCTCTGCAGGAAGCCCATTTCCCTCCGCAAGGAGGGGATGCTGTGGGCTTTTCAAGCCACCCTAAAGGGAAACAAGATAAAGGGAGCTGCCCTCTACCACCCTACATCCCCCTCCTTTTATCTCCCTTTCTTTCTCCTTCTCTCTCTGCTTCTCCCTCCCCAAAGCATGGGCAGCCCCTGCCCTGTGTTTTGTCCCTTCCTTCCACCAAAATTTGACTCGTGCACTTGTTGTGTCCAAGGCAGGCCCTAGAGCCACCAGCTCATTGCAAAGCATCGCTGAGCCACATGCTCAGGGAATCCTGGCCCCTCTGCTTTGTGGTACCCATGACAGCTCTCCTCTTGTGGGGACAAAGCCCAGATGGGAAGGGGATATAGGCTGGGGTTTCACTCTGCTGCCCAGCTCTACCTGTCAGCAGGCCATTACAATACAGAAGGAGGGTGATGAGAGCCCTTCTCCCCAAATCCACATTCCTCTCCCCACAGCACTGTTAGTTTTTGATGCTCCCATGCAGCCCTGCCACCAGGCAGAACAAGGCTTGGGCAGCATGAAGACAACACTGAACAGCAGCAGTGGCTGCAAGGTCTGCTTGCTCCATCACTGCCTGCTCTATCCCCCACCACGCACCCTGAGGTTCCCACAGCACAGCAGGGCAGCAGCAGCCAAAGTTGCCTTGCCAGCCCACTGGGAAACGCTGTCACGAGGCTGGGATACTCCTAGGAGAGCCAAAGGGGTGACATTCCCAAGGCTCCTTGCACATGGAGTCTCAATTGTGGCTGGAGCACCAAAGGATGGGGAACCCTCACCCCCACGCAAGAAACAAGGCAGAATGACAGTGGAGGGACATTCCTTTCTCAGCACCAACATATCCAATGGCTCCCAAACACTTCAGCCATCTTCAGTAGCTTCCCAGGTGCCAGAAAGCCCAGAGGCAAATGACAACAGCATCACGGTGTCTCTTCTGTGATGCCCCAAAACAAGAAGACACTGCAGCACAGACATGAGGTAATGTTTCCAGAGCAGAAGGAAGACCACATCTCACCCGCAAAGTCCTACCTCTGACCCAAGGCATCCACTGCCCCATTCCACTGCTTCCACTAACATGAGCCTCATGGCGAGTCCATTGCCTGGAGAAACTGGGAGAATCAGGAGCAGCAGCTCTGCTCTGGAGCCAGGCTAAGAGAGCTGGGCTGGGTCAGCCTGGAGAAGAGAAGGCTCCTGAAGGGGAGACCTCAGAGCAGCTCCAGTGCTTAAAGGGGCTGCAGGAAACCTGGAGAGGGGCTTTGGACAAGGGCCTGTAGGGACAGGCCAAGGGGAATGGCTTTAAC
>JANHGB010048467.1:0-25901 GCA_026283785.1 Coracopsis vasa
GGACGGCAGCGACAACCCGCGCTGCGGCAGAGCGGCGAGAGGAGGAGGAGGAGGAGTAGAAGGAGGAGGAGGAGGAGAAGGAGGAAGAGCCCGCGTGTCCCGGCCCGGACCCGCCCACCGAGGGGAGAGAGCGGGAGAGCACACGGCGATTGGCAGCCACGGGGGCGTCGGCGAACCACAGACAGCCAATGGGGAGGCGGCGCATGGCCACGGGGCACTGCCTCCTGGAAGAGGTGCGGTGCCCGGGCCGGGCCGGGCCGTGCTGGGTCGCGGGTTCGCGGCGGTGCCCAGCCTGGAGCGATGCGGGGAAACCGGCGGCAAAAGGGCTGGGGTTCCCCAAAAGGGCTTCGCGGGGACCACGTTGAGGTCGCTGCTGACGACGTAGAGCGCGGGCCCGAGGGGGCGTGCCCAGGCCCCGGCCTTGGAAGGCCCATGGGCATCGGCCGTCGGGAGGTAGAGGGATGTAAGGTGCTGGTTGCCCCCGAGCACTGCTTGTGCTACCGGCTGCTTGTATAATCTGTGGATAAAAAAACAAAAACCATGCAGGTTTCACAAAAAAAATAGGTATTTGTTCTTAGAATGTGGCTGTCCAAAAGCTGCCTTGTGAAGGATTCCTTCTGAACTGGGCAAGACAAGACAATACCATCTCACTCTCACTTCCTCTGTTGTAAGGCAAACCCCCCACAATCCACTAACAACACCCACCACTTCTTGAACTAGGAACAGCAGAAACAGGAAAATCTGTATTTATTGCTTTCAACTGAGCTGTGAGATTCTCTCATGTTTAGAATGGCAATAAAAAGCTTCAGCAATGGCACTACAACTCTGAATAAAAGTGAGGAGAGAGACAAAAAAGCTACCACAAGCATTGCCAACAAAAATCCTGTCCCCACATGCTAACTTTAAGCAACACCATTATACTTGTACAATTTGGCAGAAAAACACCAAAAGCATACCCACTGCAGTGGAGCAGCTGTGAGGGGAGTTCCACAGCTGAATCTGCAGCTCTAGCACCTGAACCCCCTGTGAAGGCCTCTGTGTTGGACCTTGTGCTGCCAGCACTGCAGGCTGCCCCAGCCTGCCCAGGTTGGCATCAATGGGTAAAAAGGGCCCAGGCATCTCTCAGGCTCAGGTCAAAGACTGTAAGTATACAGCTTGAGGCAAGGAGGAGTTGGTGAATCCCACAGCTGGGAGCTGCAGGCTTGAAATGGTGCCATGGAAAGTAAGTGCAAGTGTCTCACTGAAACAAACCCACACTGGTCATTTGGACCTGCTTGAGCAAGTCCAGAGGAGGCCACAAATATGATCGGAGAGCTGCAGCACCTCTGCTACGGAGATAGGCTGAGAGAGCTGAGCTTGCTCAGCCTGGAGAAGAGAAAGCTCTGGGGAGACCTTAGAGCGGCTTCCAGTGCCTCAAGGGGGCTCTACAAGAAATCCGGAGAGGGACTTTTTACAGACATGTAGTGGTAGGACAAGAGGCAATGGCTTTAAATTGAAAGAGGGTAGATTCAGATTAGACATTAGGAAGAAATTTTTTCCTGTGTGGGTGGTGAGGCCCTGGAACAAGTTGCCCCGAGAAGATGTGGTTCACCACACAGGAAGGTGTCCCTGACCATGGCAGAGGGGTTGGAACTAGGTGGTCTTAAAGGTCCCTTCCAACCAGTTCCATGAATCTGTGATTTCACTATCAGTAGCTGTGCCCCAAATCAGGAGATGGGTTTATCCTAAAAGGTGCCAAGTCTGAAGCGTGACTCTGGAAAACACTGGAAAACTTCCTCTGCTAGAAGCTCCTGTGCTGCCTACAATTTAGCATGTGTCTGCTGATGCACTTGCTGGCACAGACTGTGCACTACTTGTGATCCCTGTTTGTGAAGAAGTAGCAGCCATCTTGAGCCTCATGGTGGGGCTGCGTCCTAGCCAAATTGGCTTCATCTTTCCATTGGCTTCAACTATCCATTACGTTAGTCCTTATGGCACCAATGCAATGGACAGTTATTATGCTCTGATATTATTACAGTTCTGATGGTGTCTGAGAATGTGATAATGACGTATCTGCCTGGGAAGTCACTCAGTGTCACAACTGTTGCACCTGCACTGCTGTGAACAGAGCTTTATGATGTGTAACATGGGGTGCAGGTCAATTTAATAACACTCAGTGCAAATTGTCTCAGAGTAATTCTTGGCAACTACAACATGCTCCAGATTATGCAGGAAGTTAAAAACCAAAACAGAAATCCTTGCATGAAAGCATGAGGAACCGAAAAGTCTTATAGGAGAGAAATGTCTCAAGAATGTAGCTTGCTGCTCTAAAAAGTCCAAGCAGCAATATCTTCTGTATCTGTAAAAAATACCAATAAAGAGAAAAGCAATACAAGGTAGCTTTAGTTTAGAACATAAATCACCCTGAAGTGTTCCATATGTTTTAGGTAATCAAAGGAGTAGGGACAACTGTATGTCTCCATCTGTACATATAGATACCACACAGTATAGCTATTTGGAGAGTATTGCATGCTGTATACAAATATAAGGAACAGGATGCAAATATATATTATATATATATTATTATATATAAAAATATATAAATATAAATTATATTATAATATAATATATTATAAATATATTATAATATATATAAATATATAAATATTATATACAAATATAAGGAACAAATGGTAAAAATGACAGATGACATTTTACAACTGAAAGTGACTGGTTTGAAGCTGAATGACCAGTCTCAGGATCAGCAAAGTCTCTGTGGTAAGAAAATGGACCATGATTAGACTGTACGGTGAAATTTATGAAAGAAGATAGGAAACACACTGAGCAATTAAAAGCAAATCAAGAGAAGAGCCAGGTATTTTATATTGGACTTAAATAAACAGCAACACTGAGGCAGCTGCGTCATTACACACGATAAAAATCCACGTACATTAGAAAAATCCATATTGTTGACAAATGACATTGCTTTTTCCCTGCCTCTTCTGGATCAAAGTCGATGTAAACCTACTTTGAATTCCATGTTGTTATTTTCCTAAAGAAAGATTTACTAGACAACACTGCTGTTGAACAGGATAATTCTTTACTTTAAATCACAGTTTTCCTACCTAATTATGCTGGAAACATGCATGTAAAGTGAGGTTTGCACAAGTAACCATTAGCCCTACAGGAAAAACATTGATGGGAAAAGCGTGTAGAATGAGATTCTAGCTTGCATTTGGCACAGCTAAATTACAGAATGGCACAAGAGGAATACAGAGCTTGAAAAGGGTGCTGTTAAGAATGCCTAACCCTTTAAACGGATACCAGAAGCACCATGAGACACAAGGGCACACATGAGACCTGGCCACAAAGCACAGCAAAGAAAAAATCATGAATATTCAGAACAGAATGAGTGCAAGTGTTTGAAAACTGCAGTAGTAACCACAGTTGGTAGCCAAAGAGGGTTAACCGTACCTTGTATGCCCTGCAGGGAGGATTGAGGGAAGAGGCATTGAGTCAGCTGTTCTGCATAGAAGAAGTTCCAGCCTTGCATCAACCACTGCAACTTCAGGCAGATGGGTGTCGAGATGTGAAATTGGCAGCACAGATGGGTTTGCCAGATGCTGTAAAATGTAAAATAGATACCTCAGAGGAGACTTGTAAGACCAAGTGACAGTGCTAGGCATGTTGGAAACTATCTGAACAGAATGTGTGAGGCTAATGAGAAGGATTTGTAACTGCACCACAGCTCTGTACTCAAAATTCAATCTCCTTCACCATGGCAGCAGCCAGGTGAGGGTAAACAGGCAACACTTACGGGAAAATATGAGATTTGATTAAAAAACATACTTTAAAGATACCCACATCAACACTGACCCAACACTGTGACACTGGCGTTAGTGGCATTAAAAATAGCCATGGTGGCTGGGAACGAACACACAAAGCTTTTACCCACCTCACTGCCCACTAATTAGACCCATTATGGTTGAGCCCAATGAGTGGAATACTTGAATTACTCTTCAACCCAACCTTTCGAATAACTCCCATAAAGCAGCAGGTCACTACCATTTCCTAGTGGAGCCACTGAAGCCATTTCCTGAGATCTGACAACACTTACAATTATTTTTTTCCCCAGGAACAAGAGCAGATGTGGTGAGGGTTGGTACGCAATCAAAATTATTATTTCATCAGTGTAGTGGCTTATCAATGTGGCAGTGACTGGAATATTAACATAGAAATAAACAACTTCTTTAGGAATGGCAAGCAGAGGATGTTATTTCTTGTGTCAATGATGAAGACTGAAAGGTTGGACAAGTGCAGTCAGTGATCAAAGGGAGAGGGAAAAAAGGTAAACGCTGTTGTGGTAGGATCACTGAAGAAGGATGAAGGAGGCTTTTTGTGAGTAACTAATGAAGTTACCCAAAGAAGCAATGATGCTTTGGTGGTATCCAGAGCCCTCATGGGAAGGGAGAACACAAGGTTATCATACAAGCTCACAGAAATGTTTTTATACAAAGGGAGGAAAAAGCATCCCAAGAAGAGCTGCTCCACATTTTAACTGCATGGGAATGCCACAAACAACTCGGAAGACAGAATCATAGTTCAAAATGCTCTTTGATGGACTGGAGAAATGAGATGAGAAAGTCAAATAGGAAGTTATTGGAAGAATAAATGCATAATTCTACAGCTAGGCATGAGCAATCAATGTTGGAGTAGCCACTGTCTGGACACCAACTGTATGGAGAGCAAGGTATGAGTGCAGTGCCACGCAAACTCAATGTGAGTTAACAAGGCCTTGCTGTTGATAAAAAAGCAAACATTATGCAGGGTTATGCAAACAGGGATATAGCCTGCAGGACACGTGGCACTCTCAGCACTGGTGCGCTCTGGGGAGGGACCATGTCCCATCTGGAATGCTGCATTTGAAAAATAAGATACATCCCATGTGGGACATGGCCCGAGAAGCACTAGAAGGTGCAGATACATGGCCCTGGAGTAACAACTGGAAGAAGTGCAGTTGTTCAGAAAAGGGAAACCTTAAAAAAAGAACTGCCTTCATTTAGCTAAAGGGAAATGAGGAGGGGGATAAACCATTTTTCATGTTCCTTCAGAGCAGGAGAAAGTGGAAAAGGTCAGAGTTACAGCAGTAAGGATTTAGGCTGAACATCTGAACAACATCATTGCTCAGGCTGGAAGGGACCTCAGGCCATCTGCAGCCCAGCCTCCTGTTCAAGGCAGGGTCCATCTAGATGTCAACACAGGTTGCTCAGGCTTTGTCCTGTCCGGTCTTGAAGGCCTCCCAGGACAGAGGCAACACAGTCAGTACAGTGCCTTACTGTCCTCACAGGGACAGTGTTCTTCCTAGATCCATCTGGTATGTCCCCTCTGTCAATTTATGACCTCAGGTAAAGATCCTGACTTTTCCTGTTGCTGACCTCCCGGAAGGCACAGGGAGGAGGCTGCTAGATTCCCCCACAGTCATTCTTCCCCTATGCTAAGCGAGCCCTGCTCACCTGGCCTGTTCTCACAGGGCCTCCACTCCAACTCTTGGCTGTCTTGGAAGTTCTCTCCAGCACCCCAAACTCACTTCAATTTACTGATGTCTTTTCCATACCAGGGACTCAAAACAATAGACAGTATTAGGTGTGATCTAATGGGTGCTGAGTAGAGGGGAGCAAGTAATTCCCCTCTCTCAGCCTGCTGGCTGTCCCTGTTCATCCCACCAAGGATGCAGTTGGCTCTCTTTGCTCCCGGGACAAACTGTGTCCCCACATCCAGCTTGCTGCCTACTATGACCCCAAGGCGTTACCTGCAGAGCTGCTCCCCTGACAAGCCTGTGCCCTGCCAGGGGCCAGTCCACTCAAGGGGTGGGACTTTGACTTTATCCTTGCTGAATTTGACAAGGTTCCAGCCTGTCCTTGTGGATGATTGCCTGGCCCTTGTGTGTATCAGGTGAGCCACCCCAGTTTGGTGTCATCCACTCATCTGATGAGGATACATTCATTTTCTCCTTGAAGTCACTGATAGAAACATTAAAACAGAACAGATAGCGGCACAGACCCATATGGTACTTACAACTGCTTTCTGGCAAGGTATGAACTATTTATCACTGCCCTCTGAGCCAAATGACCCAGCCAGTTTTTCTCTCATCTGACAAGCCACCTATGCAGAGTATAATAACCAAGCTTGGATGGAGTGAGAGACTCTATCAGAAACCTTGCTCAGATAATCTACAAGTACTACATGGAGGACATAATCTGCTGCTCCCTCTTCATTATGTATCTGTTTCCTTTGCTGAAGATGTTTTTTTCTGGCAGGTCCAAAAGCACAAGGCTTGCCTCCTTGTAGGCTGAGCAAGAAGAGGGGTTAAATATCTCTTTGCTGTGGTCAACACGGTCACATTAAAAGGTAAAACAAACAAACAAACAAACAAACGAAACAATGAGTCAAACCCCAAATATTACTGAGACTATTACTTGGCCAGATTTTGGGCTGGTTTAGACCTTGGAATTTCCCTTGCCCATCCCCAGTCCGGCAATGTAAGAGTTAACATTGCATGCAATCCCGATGTCGGTAGGGCTATCTGTTCACTTTCCACTTGTGCTTTGTCCAGAAACCAGTTCTTCATGTCCTGCCTCAGAGTCCCCTTACCAAGACTTTTCCTTCTGTAGCTCCAGGAGTTTTTTCTCCACCAACGCAAGAGAAAAACAGAGAGGAAGCATCCTCCATATTCACTAAAAGGGAGGGAGGAAGGAAGAGGGTATGATGGAAGATTCAGGGCTGTTTTGATCCATGTTCTCATCTCTCTCCTAGGCACAAGCAGAATGAGCTCTCAAGGGAAATGGGTGGGTAGAAAAGGGAGGAGCGGTTGCTCCCTGTGGCTCTTCCCGCAAGCCTCAGGCCCAGGAGGCAGGCTGGTACACAGGCTGCAGCGGGAGCAGCTCCGTCTCTCCCTCAGCCTGGCTGCAATCCCAGACAGCTCCAGGAAGAAAGTGAGCACGATGTGAAACACATCCAATACTCAGCCGCATAGGTAGCAGACTTGAAACCAAGCCAGGCGCTGGCAAGAGCACAGCAGTCCTAAGCCTGGCAGACTACAAGGCTTTTCTGTGGGAAGCGAGGAGGCAGGGAGACTGGCTTGACTGCCGTCTGCTGCCTTTCTGCCCACGTTGTCACTGAAACCAGAGCAGAGACGATTTTTGTTCCTCTAGACCTCACTAAACATGCAGTTTGCAATCGGGAGCTGGAAGTGGCCCTCAGCACACTGGTTTCACAGTGCCCAGGGAGACAGCGCTCTGCATACCTCTGTCAGAAATGCATGAGTTTGAAAGGAGTACCTGACTCCTATTAGTTTTCTCTTCCTAGTGGGAACAGCTTGCAGAGCTCTGAATATCACTAAGGTACTTAGATCAAAGAGGCAACCATACTCACAGAAGCTACCCAGGGCTCCAGCTCCACCCCCAGCCTCACTGGCATCCCACTGGTCCCTCAGAAGCTATCACCTTTCTGCTCTCCGGATGTACAAATGTAACTTGCCTTTGGTCCTGTCAAAGCAATGTTGTTAAAAAGCAAACACCAAAACTGAAATTAGGAAGTCCTGCTGAGCCCAATGATTATCAGAGCATCGCTAAGGAGGCATTTGCATCTTAACAGAGATAAGCACACCCTTGTCCTTCCCACTTTTCAGATGCGGACATGAAGCCACTGGCTACCAGAGCTGGTTTGTTGGCAGCAGATCTGGTTTGTTATCTTCCACCATTCAACCGGATTCCACAACTCCAGTCTACAGCTGAAACTGTAGATCATTTTGTGGCAGTAACCTCCAGCAGGAAAATGGGGACCTTCTAAAGTGGTTCTGCCCTTACAAGTACTACGGGCCCACGGTACAGGATGGCAGTGGCCTTTCCCTTGTGGTTCCTCCTGCTGAAGATTACGATTGTAAGAAATAAAGCATGTAATGCAGTAACAGGGGATTAGATGTTTATGACCGAGGAGCACATTGCAGACAAGGAAGGATTATTCACGTAGTCCAGGAGACATGCTCCATTTTCCATATATGTGGGTTTAACAAAATGAATACTGCAAAAAGAAAACTAATTTGGAGAAATTTGTAAAAATAACCCAAAAAGTAACACTGGCTAATTGGATGAGTTCAGAAATACTTGCGCACAGTTTTAGCGTGTATCAATTCAGCATCAATTTAGAACATATCAATTCAACATGAAGATACTGATTTGAGATATTTAGCTGCAATTTTTATATTTTCAAAATTGAAATTCACACACTCCAAAGCAAAACTGTGCTCTACACTAACACAGCTCAGTGTCATCCTTGCAATAAACGTCAAATACAGGTACAATTATTCTCTCCTACGACAGCCTTTCAATTAGCAGTTCTTTACCAGCTGGAATGGCCACACACCAACTTCGTTCTCTTTTTTAGCTCTGACTTTTCCTGAACATGACTGTCTTGTGGGGCAGTCATCAGCGCTACAACATCCGCAGCTACAAGCATCTGGAGTGATTGACATCTCTCCTGCCCCAACTGCTCTGAAAGCAGTTTCATTTCTAATGTATTAAAGACAGTAGGTGCAGTTTAATGTGCTGTTGTACAACTGTAGCAACAGATGTGGTTATTAACACCCAGTTTTGCAGTTTGAACAATGCAACCTTAAGAATCATCTTTCAAAACCATGACACCTTTCAATGACTCATTTCTTCAATCAAGCATGTTCCTTCTGTCAAAATGGAGCCTTGTCCTCTACAGACCACAACAGAAACTTGCAGAACCAGAAGCCTTACTGATTGAAACAAAAACCCCAAACCAAACCCCTAACTCCTAACCCCAAGTTGCACTCTTGATAGTTCAACTTTATCAAGTAAATATGTAGATGTCAGGTGTTTTGTTGTTTTGGTTTTTTTAGATGAAGTCACACGTCATCAGCTCTAAGAAACAGAAGGCAAAGAATAATCACTCAAAATTAGCTCAAGACAGACAAGAGCTAAAAATTTGAAACTTAAAGTCCATGTCCTCATTAGTCATTTAAGAGCAGCATCCCATCTAAAGGAACGGGATAGATTTTGTCATGTTATTATAAAAAAAAGGCTTTATTTTGAGCAAATTTTCGCCATTTGGTTTTACAGTTTCAACATACATCATATTTGTGGACAAGCAGTATTTTCACAGAATAAGAGCCAAATACAAAGAAGAGGAAGCCACTTGGGATTAACAGTTTCAACCTAATTGACTCAGACTTCAGAAAATACCTTATGCTGTCACTTATTTGAGGTAAAGGAATTCCATAAATTAGGATCTACTGTTTAACAGAAGATTTAACAATGAAATATTTGTGAGAAGTAGGTATCTCAAGGAGGAAGGTGTGGGGAGAAGTAAGCTTACTCTAAGACATTATGAGCAACTATAGAAGGGGGAGGTGGGATTTCCACTTGGTTTGTATTGGTAAAGCCAATGCAGTTTGGACTATGATGTGTGTTTAACCAAACTTGTGCAGTTTAAAATTCCAAATGTGATGAATTTTACTGGTAGTACAGTCTTCAAAGGTGAACCTAACTGAAGCTAGGTCATGAGCTTAGTTTATATGCTGAATGCTGTCACTAGATAATCATTACACAATCAGGTAATAGTTGATGCACAAGTTTTTTTCCTTTGAGCATCCAGCGAAATCCATTGCTTTCAGTGCCCATAATGACGTATTCCAGTTATATGGTTAACTTTTGGACAGCTGTGCAATCAGACCATAAAATGATTCATTTGGTGGAATTCAAGAGGACTTTAAAGAAATACTGACCTAGAGGGAGAAATCAATCTTCTGCTATCTGTTCACACAGATATGTACCTGCAGTTTAACAGGGTTTAAATAAACAGATGAAAGCCATTACAGGGACACATTCATAGTTTAAAGCTAACTTGTTTATAGAGCAAATCAGCTTGTGTCATTAATCTATGTGAAAATAAGCAATTTTAAACCTTTTTAAGTAGTTCCCCTATTACACTGGATACTGGTTTGAAAACAAGAAAGACTATCCTCACCTTTTTGAGCTCAAGATTTAAGTTAGCTCATTAATAATCTTACATTTCACTGAAGAGGAAAGGCAACTGGACTCATGTCCTGTAAACTGCAAGAACTGAATTATCAATGTTAGATTCCTAACACCTAGAAGAAATACCACAGGTGTCAGCTCTATTTTTGCTAGGCACTGCTCAATTTCCCCAGTGAAAAGAAAGCCTAATTTGATTCATGTACTTGCAACAAAATATAAGCAGTGAAGCCAATTTCCGAGTGATATGCTTCTTTAAAAAGGTTACTGGCAAAGCAGATTAATTTAGAACAGCTCTTTTTCCAGTATTATTTTGTTTGCTAACTCCATGTTCCAGTGAGCAGAAGTTTTATACTTACTTTGGAGGCAGAGAGAAGCTGGTCTGTTAATCTATGTTTTGTTTCATTTTTAAGATTAATAAATGAGCAAATTTGTAATTTAGCAAGTTATCTGACTCAGAACTAAAAAAGTACTAGTAAATTCTCTCCTCCTCTGGAAAGCTCTATTACATAGCTTTAAGTACATCAAGTTGAGTCTTGCAGAAATATGACCACTGACCAAAATTTCTTACTATGTTCCACTTTGAATAAAAGCAGACATGAAGTTAAACTGCAAGACAGCCTTTGTACAAATTCTCTTTCAAGATGTTCCAGCAACATATAGAGCTTAAACTCCTTAGGAGATACAAAGCCTAACGTATACAGCTATTGTGTAATTCAATTAAAATTCAGATAGAAAAAGATGTCTTGTTTGTGAAGAAACCCTCATCTATCCATTAGCTTTTATCATACTTCAGGCTATCAGGAAGCGAGTAAACGTGGAAAGATATTTATTTTGCACTAGCTTCCTATTAGTTTCCTATGACCTTGAACACTTAACAATGTTTTTCATTAAATGATAGCTAAGAGAACACGGAGTGGAAAAAACCAAACCCTTCAGTCGTAGAGAAATTTGGTCCTTGTATTTAGGACCTTGTATTTCCTTCAATAGATGCTATGTATTGTGCTGCAGGGAACATAAATTTCCCTACAAAACCTCACCTGCCTATTATGAATTATTGCAATAAAAATATTACTATTTTCCCCCACTGAGGAAAGTTGCACTAGGCAACTTTCTTTCCAGCCAAAGACAAGGAATTTAGTCAAGAATCATAAAAAAAAAAAATTAAGCTATGAACTCTGGCACAGTAGCAATTCAGCTACTCCAGAGTGCTTATAAAATAGGCTTTAGATTTTACACCAAGAAATTGGATTTATTGTAAATGCCACAGTCACATTAATAGACAGAGCACAGACTTCTGGTAACAAACAAACATACATTTTTGTAACTAAGCGCTTCTACTTGGTAAATAAATGCATTTTGCACAGCCTTCCTTTTAAATGTGCCTAAACTAACCTAAATAAGCAGACAGCATAGCAGAAAAGGGAAACTTATGTGAGTAACTGTTTCTTAAGCAGTATATTATTTTTACTATGTATATAATATTTTATATTATATACACACACATTTTCATCAACAGTTCAAATTATACCCAAATAAAGAAAAAAAAACAAACCAAAAACCCCAAACCAAAATCAAACCCAAAACTGGCGCTCCTCCAATAAATCTACCACCTTTCCCTCAGGCATAGTTAATCCAGGTAATTTGTCAAGATAGAGGAATGACAGTTAAAAAGACTCCCCCCACAAGAAACAAGTTACACAAAGAATACTGTATCACTACAAATTTTTTATTCAGAAGCCCATCTTTTAAAAAAAATCTCATTATGAACTTGTTTGGTCAAACTACAACACTTTCTAGCAGACATACAGTAAAAATGGCATGGCTCAGAATCGACCAGATCTTTCACGATCTCTTGACCGCCTCCTATCACGTTCGCGTCCTCCTCCTCCACCACCACCGCCTCCACGACCACGATCTCTGGATCTAGACCGACGCTCACGGGACCTCGACCTGGATCTATGCCTTCAAAGAAAGTTGGAACATTTTATTGTTTCATCACAATTGGCAGTTTACTTGTAGTACCACACAGTGGAACACTCAAGGGCATACATAACAAGGAAGAGAGACAGTGCGATTAGGAGGGCTGGTGAACTGGCACTCAAGCTGTGAAACCACATAGAATCATAGAATCAACAAGGTTGGAAAAGGTATTTACAAACTGAGCAAACTTAATACCAAGGAGTCAACACGTACTGTTAAAAGATCCAACTGCTCCCAACGGATGTGCAAGCCTTAGGAAAAGGCAAGGAGAGGAACCAAATGCACTTTATGCAGCTGTTAATTAAAGCAGCAAGAGAAGGGGACACCTGCTTTGGCAGTTACAAATTGCTCTTAACAACACACATCAAAACCCTACAGCTCTAAGTCCACTCCTATTAAATCAACTGCATTAATCAGCAATTACAACTCAGTTATCTTTTTTGGGGGGTAGCTTGTTTGTTTCCTATTTTTTTTTCTTCCAGAGGCCATCAGTATTTGCAAATAATCTTCCCTGCCTCTGAAGTCAATGACTTACATTCAGGAAGAAAGCTAAGACCACCCAGCATGTACTGTTACTATGGATTTATACTTTATATGGACCTTTTCAAGGAAAGCAGTGGTTTCAATGCTTTTAAGCATTTTAGAAAAGCCAATTTTATAAAAATAAGTAAACAGTACATTTTAAAATAGGTGTAGAAATCACAGCAGAGCTAAAAAGCTCAGGAAATTAATGCTACAAGTCTTAAGTCTGCGGAATATTGTTATATGACGACATTTTTTGGGGTAGGAGTGTGGGTGGTGCCAAATTTTACTATGACAGAGACATACAGAACTCTTGCATACCACTGAGCTGTTCAGAATTACTAAATTAACCTATCACTCAAAAGGTCTGGGTTACCCTATTTTCTCCTCCCTCCCCCCAAAACTTCGATGTATTTCATTGTGCAGAACTACTTTCAGGTTAGTCTCATTTATACATCTACCTGTGAAACCCCACTGACACTTGTTCTAATATCTAGCCTTATTGCTAACCTGTGACAGCTTTAGCTGCATAAAGGATTTAAATAGGGCACACTGAAATTGGGCAATGGGTAAAACCATCATATTCCAAAGCCAAACACAAAAGTCTGATCTTTCTTGCAATAAAAGTTGAGGCCTTTTAATTGGTGGTACTAAATCCAAGAGATCCAGACTCATTAAAATGACCAAAAGGCTAATATGAGAGCATACTTCATCTTTTTAAACTTCTTAAATGCTTATATTTAAGTTTAAATTAATATTAATTGGGGTAATTTGGGAAAGTAGTAAGGCACAAATACATATGCTTAAGCAACACAATCTACATTTTCCAAAGTTGAATTCATCCTCAGAAGTTCTAAGACACTGCCAATCAAAGACATTTATAGGACAAGAACATGTTCATCATCCCAGACTCCTTCTGTGATTGGAAGAAAATTACAAAATTGTGCTCTCTATAAAAGGAAGCTTAACAGCTTTATATGCTTTCCCTAAAGAGCAAGGTCCTAAAAGCAAGCAGACTGAATCCAGCTCAAAGTGAGCTATGCACAAACAGGTATTATCATGACAGTAGTGATGTAAGCCTTTCTACAAGGTATCTTAATAAACAAATGTAAATATAAAATGTATGTACCACAACTTGTTGCCATTGAGCAGAATTACTACTCCTTTGCCCTACTGAGACATTCTATCAAGAAGGGTCACATTGTGAGGCTAGTGCTATTAAAAAGTAAGCTCAGTACAGCAACTGCCTCTTACTGACACTAAGGAACGAATACAGGCTAGAAAAATTACCCATTAATTGTTAAATAAGGTTGGGTCCTGAATATAATCTATAGTTATACTTAATTGTGCATGATGTTGAAAGTGGCCAGTCTGATCCTACCAAAATGACCATTAGCCAAATAGCCTACTTCTGACAGAGGCTGTGAGCAAATACATTTAGAAGAGAATAAAAGAAGGGGCAAAGCAATACTTCTTCAAGTAATGTCCACCTGCAACAGTACATAGTTTGGAGACTTGAACCACAGGTAGGTCCCATGTAATCAGTAACGCAGTGAATGTTGTTGTTCTTGAACCCTGCCTTCTCTTACATCCACATCAACCTTCAAGCTTCCACAGCACTCACAGCAACAACCACCATAATTTTTTTTGTTTTTAAAGAGAGACCTATTCCTTTGTTCTAACTGGCAACTTGCTAGTTTTACTTGATGCCCTTCACCTGATGCCTTTCACTGGCATGGGCCAGAACTGCCTTAGAAAGAACAAGGAGGACTTAAGTTTAAAGATCTGCCTTTAGAATTTTCAGCAACTGACTCTGAATTTACCTGCTTTAATCATATTTAAAAGCAAACTTACTTTTTACGCCGCCGCCCATACAACTCACGCCTTAACTCTCGAGAAATGGGCTTCAAATGCATAAAGTTGCAGAAGCCTCCTCGTGTACACTCGCTGAAACAGAATTCAAGAGACAGAGTTACAATTCCCAGCTGTAGGCTTTATCTGGTTGCCCCAAACCCTAGTGGGCCTCTAGCCAACTAAAAGTTAATCTCCTCTAACACTAAACCCAGTAAATTGCAAGCATCACTTACTGACTCTGACTCACTCCTAGATCAAAATCTTACAAAAGATGGCAAAAGTCAAGAGGTTCAGTGCAGGTACTTCATATTAATGTTACCTGAAGTGGGTTTTTTTTTCGTACCCTAAGCTACATGTAAAGGCCTCACCCAAGCAACCACCCTGTTTGTCCAAGCATTTCAGAGATACTCTCAGAGGAAGTCACTTTTTACCCCATTTCATATTGACGGCAACAGGCCTCTCTGAAGTCAGTCACAGGTGAAAGCTCAGCATGAATGGGCTGTCCATTAAACCAACGATTGTTCAGGTCAATCACAGCCTTTTCTGCATCTTCTTCACGGCGAAACTAAAAGCAAAATCAACATTTTCTCACGTTATAGAGAAGCAAGAGAAGTAGCCTGAAGATTCCTATCAGATCAGCTGTGTGATATCTGAGGCTTAGAACTAGTAATCAAACTAGAAGCTACTTCAGAGTTCCTGGGACAGTCCACCAATCAAGGGTAAAGATGCTAGCTTCTCATTAATCAGGAATCAGCTAATCAGAACATCAGTGTCTTACATTCTATTTGGCCTTTCAAGTTAGAAAGTTAAGTCAACAGAAGAAGATATGTATTCTTAGTACAACTTTAACCAAACAGAATGCTTAAGAGTACTTTCTAGAACATTAATGCTCCAAATTGAATGGGCCTTTTCCCCCAACATTTAAGAGAAATCTGCACAAGAACTGAATCTCTCAATCAATCAGAATTTACAAAAATCTGACCCAGTTTTATGATGAACATAAAACTTCAATTTGAAATACCTTTTCACAGCTGAACACTCAAACTTTGTAAACCAATTTTTTTTCCTTCTGATGATAACCTACACAGTTGAGAATTTTAGGCTTCACTTTCCAGTGAAAGGAATGCACAGTAAAAATTGTCAAACTAACAGTCTCAAAACTCCCCAACTCTCTGTACACACTGTGAAATTTCTTCAGGTGACAACTTTTCACTTATTATTCAAGAGACCCAATGACTTTTAAGAGCTAAGCTCAAGTGCTCCAATTTGCACCTTAAACCACCCAGCTATTGCCAAATTAGCTTGGTTATAAGACATTTTGTTTAACTGAGAAGCTAGAAAATAAATGTAACTGTTGTGAAAAAATCTCTGCTCATAACTAAGTGCTTAACAGGCAGTGTGGCAGACAGACCCCAAATTAATCCGACAAAATGAACAGGCCATCAGTGGTGACTGTATTTGTAAGAATGTATAAAAAACTGTTAATCTATAAAAGCAGCAGATTTGGAGTATCAAGAACTTATCTCCTAATATCTTAAAATTTCAGATTCCATTCACATTTTCACTTTCTACTTTACATTATGAAGTTGGAGAGGAGCTTATGTCCTGAAGAGCTACTCTCACAAAGTTACAAGCATACAGTAGCTTTCAGAATTATAAAATAAATAAATACCACCGCTATTGATTATAGAAAACCATTTCTCTATCCTACCTTTACGTATACGTTTCCTACTAGATGATCTCCAAGGTTATCACAAACGTTCATCTCTTCAACTTCACCGTATTTTTCCTCCATTTCTGTGAAGACCTCCTAAGCACAAAACAACCAATTAAGATTGCAGCTCATTAGTTCTAACTACAGAAGTATTATATTTAAATATTAGTAAGTACAAAAGAAGGCCTTCCTTTAAAAAAAGGCAAAATAACCCCCCCTTTTATTTAACATTTCTGATTTTAAAATTAGTACTTGCTTGGCTTGTACTGTGTCCATCTGTAATACGGGCACTAACAGGATACAATAAAAAGCTATGGAAAACATTATGCATGCAGTACTTACAGAACACATAAGATGCACTGAAAACACTATACATAAGACTTGATGCTAACAGTTTTACTCAACTTGCTTCTATAGTTAAGTATATTTTAAGTTTACAGGAAAGAGGAGTATTATGGAATCAAAATGCTACACTGCTTAACTGCTGTTGATTTTTAAACAAAGTCTATTATGAACAGCAAAGTTAATGCCAAATTAACCAAAGGTTATACCAGGAAATATGAAGCACTCAAGGTTGTAATTTTTAGAACACCACCTGAGGAAACAAGTGCTTTTCTGTGAATCCATCCAACTCATTGTGTTGACAAATCCACAAACACTTTAATATATTTTTACATCTGTTACATACCTCAAAGAATTCATCATAATGTTCCTGCATCTCAACATCGCTCACAGCACCTGTAAAAAAACAAGAGTCATATCAATTAGAGCTTATAAATGATAAAGAAGATATTTTGATCATACTACAAAACAACCTAGAGAGGCCGTCTGGAGCATAAAAGACACCATATAGCATGGAGCTAACTAACAGGAATATTAAAAATAAGTATGTTTGAAGAATTTTTGAGTTCCCAAAGTATATGTCAAAACATTACATTGACATGATCAAATCAAAACAAGTTTTAATCAGAGCCAAACTTTTATGCTACAAATTTAAAAGGGGAAAGGAATTACTCTTAAATATCACTTAAATTTAATATACAGTCCTACCCTCTTTCTACCAAGTTTTACCTAAACAGAAGGCAAGTGCTTTGTTACATTTGCATATTTTAATATATATTTTATTGCATGATTAAAATTTAGTGTTCCTCTTCCTAAAGGCAGAATTTGATTTTAACACGTCCACCTCTCCAGCATATTACACTAGAATTTGCAAGTTCACAATGTAACACAGCCTAGAATTCTTATTTTTACATTTGCTTAAAATAGTTATTGAAATGACACACTTTTCTCAGTGCCCTCAAAGAAGGTACCATCATGCTCTGCAGGAGAGCAATTTTCTAGTTTAATTTTGAACATCACTTCATTTTCCTGTAGTCCTGCAGAACACCTTTAAGTGCAAGACAAGCCAGCCATATATTCAGGTTAGATTATTTTCATGCTTTAAGCTGGACTTTACAAATGAGCGCTGCTTGCCTGCTGCTATAAAAAACAATGCAAGTTTGGCTGATTTTTCAAAGCATTAAGAATATAGAAACAAATTTCATTTATTTCTTCCAGACTACAGCATTTTAAACTACATTAAGGTGTACACATTAAAGCCTAATGCATTAGTTCTTCAGCAGTTAAGTGGTTTATCAAGATCAAGCAGAGCAGTTTTAAAATGAACCCTGCATTTTATTCTAGTAAAAGTGTTTTCCAGCCTTTAAATTACAAACACTGCTGGTTTAGTTCACAGAATGTGAGAGAGAGACTGAGCCAACAAAGTTGTGTTTATTTACTTCAGTCTGCTATGGAAAGAAAGAAGTGCCTTGGGCTCAGTCATTTTTGGCTAATGTTACCATTTGGAAGAACTTTAAATTTTCCTTCAACAGCTCTAATATTAACCAGCCACACTCTTTGGAACTGTCATTACTTTCCTTCCACCCATCTTGCTTCCTGAAGAAGGATAGGGGGCACTTGCTATACAGTTTGGGCTAAGAATGTTTCTGCATCTAAAACATGTTTGCTCCTAAGAACTTTTTTCTTCCTCACGGTTATATAGCAAATTAAGGCATATCAAACATTAAACCAATCCTTCTATACAGTTTAATACTTAACTATATTCCCAGGGTTCTGCCAACACCACTGATAAGAGCTTACTAATACCTAATGATTGGGTTTGGGTTTTTTTTGTTTGTTTTGTGGGGTTTTTTTTTAAAGAATATCATACAGGGCTCTGTGAGCCACACTGGGAATAAATAATATAATAATACTTGTTACCAGATGGACAAGCATGAAAAACTTATAAGGAGATTTCATTGTCATATCAGGAGATCATAAACAACAGTTAGTTATTGACTACTTGAACGTCCTTCTAAAGTGGGAAGCATACATATGCACAGGCTTTACAAACATTCATATGCCAGGGCCACTGGTATCTGAACCTTGAGAAGCCCAAGTACTAATTGAAATACTCAGAAAAACTATTGCTGTTCAAAACTAAGGTTAATCCTCTATGACGGCAATAGAAAGGAAGACAGTTAAGCAACAACAACAAAAGCATTAAATAACTACCCAATTTATCCATTAAAAATACATGCAGTACTTAAGTAGGGACAAGTTTCGAGAAAACAAGAAGCCAGGAGTTTCAGCAAACTTACTGGTAACAACAGAGCTTCAGCTCTACCACAGCAGGTACAGTCAAGCTCTGCTGAATAGCTACCTGCTCATCAAGACAAACTAGAGACGGATACCAGCATTCAGAAAACACTAGAGAATCTGTTCAAGGCTCTTGCAACTTTACAATCTAAACAGCTCCACAGACCAAACTGCTGTTAACTCTGTGCAAATTAGTTACCAGCTCATTGAGAATTCAGGGGCAGATTTACCCAACAGTAAATTTTTTTGTTTACTGAAACAGCATTAACTACTAAGCATCTGCAACAAGAAAGCCTACAAACCAACAGAACTGTTTAAGCATCTAGACAAACTTACATAGCTCAAAATGTATCTAGTTCAATTGTGTGACAAAATGCTCAAATTACATCATTGGGCCATTATTACTTTTAGAAGCAGAAGAGACAGTGTTGACTTTGAAGATAATGGCTGATTTCACAAAGCATGTCTGATCAAATGCTGGTAACTAATCTGAACTAGTCTAAATCCAACAGTCAAAAAATGGAATAGCCAAACAAAGCTTTATTACCACACAGTCAATAATCACTTCAACAAGAAATATTAGTTAGAAAATTACACCAATCCTTTTTGGTCCTAAAACTTTTCTTCCCCCCCCTTTTTTTTTTAATCTTACTCTAATATTGAGGATTCAAATCACAGTATCAGTAATCACCAATCAACAATCCTCATCATTTAACTTCTGCCAGTCTCACAGCAGGTGTATTTTCTTATGCCCATTCCTACCTCTTGAGGAGTTATTAAATTAGTTCATGACCATACCCAAATGCCTTCCCCTCCTCAAAAGTACTTTTAAAGATTTATCTTCCTAGGTAAATAAGCAGCTTGGTTTTGGAATTCGAATTTTCAAAGCATGGAAGGAATTTTAAGCATGCACCTATCCAAAATGGACAGCTGCCAGAAGGGAAGTGTTGTCAAAGTGTGCTCTTCCAAAGTACACTCTAAATGGAAGTTGCATTAACCTAGGACAAATTTCTGCATGCAGTCTGAAAAGTTTAAAATCCAAGTTCTCTTAACATTTAGAGAGCAGGAAATTTGTTCTGGATGAAGTCAACGTGTCATTGTACTGCTCTTTTAGGCAGTGGAACCTAATGGACAGCACAAAACGTTCCTAGGATGCTCCTAGGATGCCAGATTCTCCAGCAGGGAGAAAGGCAGAGGGGAAGAAAGCAGTGTAACCAAACTGCTTTACAGGGGAAGTACAATTGCAACCCTTTTTGATTAGATGGTATACAGATTCCCCTCATAGTTCTGGGAGCAGGGAGGAAGGTGAGCGGGACAAAAAAAAAAGGTTGTGGGGGGTTTTTTGTGCATGTGCGTTGGTTTTGGACACATTTAATGAAATGTGGTCAGTTTGATCTGTTAAACTAAAATGGCAGACCAGCTTAAGTCGACACTGAGCTCTGACAATCAAGCCCAGGGAACCAGTGAAGGAACTTGTATGAACTTACAGCGCAAACCGTCAGCAGACTGGGAAGAGTTTTGAGGGTTACGGTAAATGTTCAAGAGGGCAATGGTCTGAAATACAAAACGCAACAACTTTATATTATGGAAAATAATTTTAACAAGAAACCGGTTTCCTCTAGGGTCGCTTTAGCCGAGTCTGTGCTGAAAGAGAGGCGGTTATTCTCTCCCAAGAAGGAGAACTTGCACTTAGCTGGTGACCTTTCTGAATCAACCTAACACTGTAAAGTAATAGAGATCTCATGATACTCCATTATTGTATTTTTGTTTTTAATTCAACAATGTTACTCTAGTGCGGTTTTGCATTATTTCAAGCAGATACGTAATAGATGGCATCCAAACACACTATTCAAATTACAGCCGTAATAATTTGTTTGAATTTGGTTGCATCAAATGGTTTCTTAGTAGCAAAATCATAGGAAAATACAATAATTACAGCGTAACATGAAATCTCCATTTTCCTAAAAAAGTTAAGATGAAAAAGAACCCCAGTTTTGGGAAACTTACCGTACGTCATGTATGTACCTATTTTTATCCCTTTTTGGTTTTAATTTTTTTTTGTTAAATCAAGAATTTGAAAAATGTCTGCAGTTTAACCCTTTAAAAAGAAAGCAGTGTTACTAAGCAATCAAGCTTCACTCTGCAGTGCAAAAGAGCATCTGCATCAAGTCCAATTTATGCAGTCACTTCTGCATTCTGAACTGCACACATTTGACAAGCTCTTGATCTATGCGCAAGAAGAGTTCCGTCACTTGTCCTGTTTGCAACAGCTTTATGTCAGCAGCTCAGAAGCCAACATTATTTTCTTGTAATTAGGAGTGGGCTCTTTAACACCATTCTTTAAAAAAATTTCTCCAACTGTGGGACTTACAGTGTGAGCCGTCAGCCGTCTGTGCACTGTTTTGGGGGTTACGATAGATGTTTTGAATCAAGATGGTCTGCGGGGAAAAAAAATAAAAAGGGGAATTCTACTGGCTGCTGTGCATATAATAGACAATTGCAAAGAGACAACTTGTTTGCAAACAGCTAAAAGTAAGATTCTATTCTCAAGACTTCCTTTTGTATTTGCAGAATATCTTCCAAAATTGCATCCAGACCATCATATTATGAAAACAGTTTTAATTAACCACCAAGAAAGAGCTGCATTTGTCTCAAGAGCTACCCTCAAAATGGGAGTTGTGAGGCAGTCACCTGAAACGTCAAACTACGTGATCTTACGGAGATGCCTAGCTTTCAGGACCAGATTCATCATTGCAAGGCTGGGAGAGGGGGGTGGAAACAGTGTTATGTGCACAGCATATAATACAGAATGCCACAGAGTCTAAACTGCTACACCAGACAGTAAGGTTTTTAGGCAAGTCTCATTTTGTGTGTCAGGAATTTCTTGGTGGAATTTCTGTTTAAATAATATAATAGCATCATAGGTATCACGTTTCCGATCCTTCAAATAAGGACAATATCCTTTTAGCCCTTCTGCTTTTTACTTGAAGAATTAGCCCAGGCAGACTTGAAACCTTACATTTGTACCGTTCTTCTTAAAATCAAGTTGTCTGAAAAAACAAACCATGTTTAAGTTAGTAAACTAATATTACAAAAATATTCCAAACGTCCATATCACTGTAAGCAGCTCAAAAATTGAAATTTGATTACTTAAAACACAAGCTCACCATTAGTTAGTAAGAATCGCAATCCCCAAATAATTTTAGCTTACACATTATTATTAGTCACAGTAAGAATTCAGAACTTAAGTCACAGGACCAGCAATGTCAGACCTACATATGCTGCCCACTTCACATGTAAAGAAAACACCAAAAACTGTAACATCACATTTAAAAAAATCACACACTTGTTTTACAATAGGTACAGTCATACCAACCAAAGCTTTGTGCTTCTAAGGCCCAGGTTTAAAATAACTATGTTTTGCCTACAATTGGAGAGAGCCAGAAACATGCACAGTTACAGTGTTTCTGCTGATCAGTGGTAACTCAATCACCCTGGATCGCACGACCTTTCCTAATGCAGCTCTCCCATATAAAGGAGCTGTACCAGCAATAGCAACACAAGACAAAAATACTGCGCTGGTAACTTCCCATTAGTGAGTATCTGTTCTTCTATCACAGCTGATTATCAATCTGCATACAAGTAAAGATTTCTGCAGTGAACCCTACACACCTGTCAAGTACATTAGAGGTATTACAACACAGCACACCTGTCAGGAGCAGTGCTGAAGCAGTCCCAGATATCACTGGAAGAGTCACACATTCCCTGCTGACCCACATCAGCTGGCACCGCTAACCACGGTTTCTGAAACAAAGCTAAAGGCTGCCTGCAAGAACTTCCTGACAGAGGAAAACGTTGCTGCATACAAACGGCTGGGATGTTTGGGGTTTTTTTGGTGGTTTTTTTTTTTTTTGTTTGTGTGGGTTTTTTTTTTTTTTTTTTAAATACACATAAAAAACCCACCAAAACCAAGATGTAGTTTGTACTGTTTCATTTTGGGTTTTTTTTGGGTGGGTGTGGGGGTGTTGCTTAAAACCAAACCAAATTTAAAGACAACTACTGTGGAAGTGTCTAATTCAGGAATATTTCCTAGTAGCCAATAACCTAAATTCAAGTCTCTAAATAACCAATCACACTCCAGCATGCCCTTCACATAGGTCAGTAACATGAAGTCGCTTTGAAAATGGGCAATATTCCTTCTGAGATACAACAGTTACATTAAAAATTATTAACAAAAAAAAATCCTAAAATACTAGAAGCAGAAAACTGGTTTTGTGCATGAAGTACCAGCAGTGGTCTCTCTTGACCAGTATCCTACAGTTACTGTCCCTTGGAACTCCCCCTGCCCACTCATGCACTCAGAGTTCAACCTCATGAGCATCATGCTCTGAACTCCAGACACATGGATGATACCTGCCTCCATAGTTCTTCCCACATCGACACCAGCCCACATTCCCATCAATTCTGCTCCAAGTCAGCTCAAATGACCTTGCACAGAATTCCACTGCTATGTAAGTTTTACCTTTGTAGGCAAAACCACTGATAACACAACAACTTCTGTAAGCACTACCTGCCACCTACAATATTCCTGAAGAAATCTATTTACCTGTAGGCCTTGACAATCAGCAGTGATAGAAGGATAAATAATACACTTCTACAGGAATGTAATTTCTGAGAACTACAGAGGTCATAATAACAAAACCCCTATCATCCACTGCACCTTTTTTTTCCCCCTTTCTGACAGACATGCAGTAACATATCATGTCTCCAACAATATTCACATTGTCAGATTAAATAATCTGTCAGGTCAATTGATAGAGACACCCTCAGCAACCAGGCAAGTTGTTTCCAAGAAATGATTCTTTTACATTGAAAGGAACAACATAAGTTACTCTCAAAGAGCCTGGGTCAGAGAGCAAATATAATGACAGACAAGTCACTTATTTACTAATTAGTTTCTTCTATTATATGTATAAAAGATTTAAGTTCACACCTTTGACATAGGTGGAACATGCTGCCATTGTGATTAAAAAGATCTGGGATGGTTTAAGTGCCTAAACACCACTGAGAAGGCACACTCACCTGAAAGTTAGCACTGGTTGGTCTCTACTACAGGCAAGCTTACAACAGCATCGCTTCCTGCAGCCATTAAGGGTGACAGGAGATAATTAGAAATGCTGGGAGAAGTAAATGGAATACCCCAAAAAAAAAAAGTAAAAACCCATATAAACTGGGGCCAAAAGTGCACTACTTAATCTGGAGCTTGGTAATTATTCACTTGTATCTGGGAATCTATGTTTTAAAGAAGCAAAACTATACTTCCACAAAAAAGAGGAAACAAAAAGAAAACAAACCTGGCTAAATGTTGGTTTGTTGTGCAACCGAGAACATCTGTCTCCATGACGACAAGCTCCAATTTTGAAATAAAATGAACAGTTGACTCTGCAAATAAGAACAAAGTAGTTACATACTGGAACAGGAAACATTAATATGCAATTCCTATAAAACATAGGCCCTACATGCCTTTATCTTGCTGTGCAGAAGTAACACAGAAAAAAAGAAATCAGTCTAGGAAAGTATTACAACAAACCTGTTCATATCCATCCCTCTTTACCCCTAATGTACAGCAAGTAATCTCAACAATTTCACCTGCTACTCAAACCAAAGCGCATTCATGACACCACCACAGCAGAAGCGATAATCACCATTTTACCCTTCCGGTTCTCCATTCTTGTCTTTTTACCAGTTTCACTGGGTGACGGGGTGGGAAATAACGTGAAAAACAGTCCGAGAAGCTTTACTGTGAGCTGTATAGTTATGCCTTGGTTCATGCAACCCCCTAGTCTAGGCAATATAACCTGCTTGAAAACCAATACAGTTGCACCTACCTAACGTTTTATAAGCCGCCTGTTTAAAGTTACACTCTAAGGGTAACTCAGACTGCTGCCAACACAGTACCTTCAATAATTCAGGTAAGAGAAAAACCACATTACAGAGAGAATACAAACAAGCAAAACATTTAGTTAAGCCATTTTGATGAGTGTAGTTAATGATTTGAAAAGGAAGCATTTCATATTTTTTTAAACCACAAGCTTTTCTTGAATTAACCATCATCTCGTGACACCTTCGGAACTATGCTGGCTTAGAAGTGCCAGCAACACTCGCATACAAAGTGTAACTCACATGGAATGATGAAAGAAAAATGTAAGGAGTTCAGTTACCTTGACTGGGAAAACTGAATGCAATATTCTGCAGGGCAAGAGAACTATTATGGGCTACATATGGGTGAGTGAAACATAAGAATTGTCCTGGAAGAAAGATTATTATTTCCATGCTCAGAGTTAACACCACTTCTTTCCACAATCCTGTGTAGCCAACATCACCTCATGGAAGGGAGAAATATTAAAGTACTAAAGCACATCTGATCTCTAGGAAAACATTCTACTGTAAAATGGTAACATGTTTATTCTTCATTATGTTTTTGAAAATATATACTTAGCATTACAATATACTTACTGTCTTTTCTGAACTCTAACCTGAAACAAAAAAAGTACCTAACTATAAGATGTCCAATATGCCTTCAACTTCAAGACTTTCTGGAGAGTTCTGCTTGCTTTTTGAATAAAAAATAAGACCTGTAACAGGAATTTCATGTCTGCTATATCGGCACATACTAATACTGTTAAACTGCAATGCATAATATCAGAAAGGATGCTACAGTAGCAGAGCTCAAGAGTGGCTGCCGGCACTGCTTTTTCTGACAGACGAGTGGATTGGAACTGGCATGTAGCACTATAAAGCAGAAGGAAACCAGAAGCCTCATGGCCAGGGGCTGGCAAGAGTAATTTAGTCCAGCAGCACATCGATGCCCCCTTTCATTTTTACGAGTGGAAAAACGCGTTGCTTTGGTCAGGCCGACGGTGGTGACCAAATTTTCGTTAGGAGTGTTTTCTAAGTACGCTTCCAACAACCAGAGAAACTAGAGGCGTTCCCGACGGGTGGAAGGCTGCAGGCAGAAGCCTGAGGATCAGGATGCAGCAGTCGGGGAAATCCTCCGCACCCTGGGGAGGGGGGAGAAATAACCAGTCGCTGTCCTCGCAGCACAGCGGGAGCTCTCGGGCCGCTGCGAGGCGCAGAGACACGAACAAAAG
>JANHGB010048467.1:41333-59252 GCA_026283785.1 Coracopsis vasa
TTTTCCATTACAAAGCCATCAAACTTAAGGTTACTTAGAACTGATTACATTTTGTACTTTTGTGCCTCCTTGTCTCAAGTTCTACAACCAAGCTGGATCCTTGCAGGTCAGGGTAACCCAGCCCCCGGGGTCAGGGCAGGGGGGTGAATGAAGTGGCTCAGCCAGAGCAGTGCACAGTGGCTGAAGGACTGTCCCATTCACAGTTGCAGCCACTTGAAAGGCTTGTATTCAAAAAAAAGAAACCCCCAAATTCCAGAAGAAGGAATTGCAAGAGAGGAGGAGCAGAGTGCACAGGTGCTGATGTGATGGCTGATGTTAGTGGTGTGGGTTGGAAGAGCAAGGGGAAAAGTACTGTGTGCTGGGCTGAGTTCTGAGGCGCTTGGGAATACTTCAGTCTGTCCTCTGTCTTTTATGCCTCTTACCATCAGGTCAA
Organism: Coracopsis vasa; assembly: GCA_026283785.1. Classification (NCBI taxonomy): domain Eukaryota; kingdom Metazoa; phylum Chordata; class Aves; order Psittaciformes; family Psittacidae; genus Coracopsis; species Coracopsis vasa. The sequence continues at coordinate 41,767 of JANHGB010048467.1, forward strand.
CGCTGGGGGCAGGAGCCAGCTTCCAGCACAGGCTGGGACACTAAAAAAGGATGGCCACCACGGGGCTGTAAAAGCAGTCAAATCTTCATGCCCTCCAGAGGATAGTGGCCTGCTTTTTGCTGGGGTGCTGTGAAGGGCAAGCAGCTCTATGGAAGTAACAACTTTTTTAGGTACCTTGGAACAGGACTGTAAAGCAACACAGGCCCAGAGGAAGACTGAACAGCACTTGCAGAAGGTTTTAATCACTCAGCAGCACAGAAATTCACAGAGGGATCCTGGTGCATAAAACTGGGGAGTCAATGGGGGGAGCCGGACAAGACTTTGGAGTGAGAAAGGAAGATTGGATGCACTTCAGTCAGTGGCAAAACTGTGCAGCAGTCAAGAGAGTCACTTCTCAGGTAGCTCAGTGAAGCTGTAGAGCATTCCTCTTGTCATGCAGTAGGTGGAGAAAGAACACCAAGTGTCGGGCAGCATTACTTAGTGCAAATTTTTATATCCGCATCTGCCCGAATGCCATCAGAAGCATCCAGAACCACTCTCCTACATCCACAGCTACTCATAAAGTCCATTTCTTAAACCTTTATAACTGAGACCATCCTCACTGGGTCACTGAAAAGCTCCTGTGTGATCTACAGGTCATTATGTCACCCTCATAAGTGAGAAATGTTACACAAGGACTTTTGTGTTTGCATGCTGTGAGTTTAGATTTGGGGCCTGGCATTTAAAAATGATTGCTCTAAGTTTCTCTCCTGTCGTTGCACCCACAGCTGTGACTCCCCTTCTCTGCACTGCTCATCCCAGCCGTAACATACAACTTTCCTTCATTTCTTTTACTCAGAAGCTGCCGTGGGGATTTTTCTGTTTGCTTGTTTTCCCTCAATGTGTTTAGTTCCCCAGCAATGACTTTTTGACGAAATGCATAATGTGTCTGGGGAGGGAAAAGAAAAAAGAGAAAAGAGAGTTGTTTTTGACTGGAGATGCTGTGACGATCTTTATCATTTAACTTTAATTATACACAGCAGAGCCATGGCTGTTAGTATCGCATCAACTGTCTGAAGTTTTATCCCATCTGCTGTGCCTGAGCATAATGCCCTCCTATGGGTTAAAGTCTGGGAAATGTGATGCTCTTCAGCTTCATTATCCTTTAGCTTATGGTCTTCTCCCCAGGAGCGTGCTCCAGGTCCTCTCCCATGTGCTCTATTTACCTTGCAAGATCATAGAGACATCAAGGGGACCACTGGCTTGTATGGAGCCCTTCCCCTCCTCTGGTGATGAAAAGCTGCCATAAACCTGCGGTGTGTAACAGCTGAGGAGCACTGCTGAGAGCAGGCCCTGGTGTTGTCAGTGCGCACACACACAGTGACGCACGCAGCATTTTGTCCTCCGGCCTGTCGTGCTAATCTTTTCGCTGCTAACCTCCACCACCCTGATACTAATGCTCATCCGCACACGAGTGCACGTAAACCCAGCAAGAGGATTTGGGAGCAGCTTAGACAAACGGTTCATTAGGGTCTTTCTCTGCCAATTGATGTTTTTTTCTAAGGTTCCCATCACGGAGCTACTGCAAAAATACATTCTCCAAGTCAGCAGGCAGCTGCCACCCTCACAGACTGTTATCCACGCGTAAGGGATGGGGATCGGGATCCCATCAAGAGCTAGCTTTTTTCGCTCTGGTTAGGCTGCTGGATGAGCAGAGTGGGTTCCTTTGAGCCAGATGAAAGCTGTTTTGTGTTTGTCCTCAGCACAGGGAGATTTACAGATCCTGTGGCACTGCACAGGTGCTTCTGAACAAGTGGAGGGTCAGAGAGGTTCGCCCCCATGGTTGCCGTTAAAGGACATGGTCCCTGCAGTAGTATCTGGATGCTGTTTGTGTTTTGCAGTCAGGGTAGGTTATCTAGGTTAACTTTAAATAACCTGATTATGCCAGTAGCCTGTGTACACATAGAACCTGGTGGAGAATCATGTTAGTTTCAGCCACTGTGGTACCAACAGATTTCTCGATCCCTCTCACTCTCTAACCTGAATCAATAACGTGGCTTTCCTGCTCAACCCCCTTTTATCAGTCCCTTTTAAAGCTGATCCTGCCTTCTTGCCCTGTCCACTTCCTGTCTTCTCTGTGAGCCAGTCTCCATGGTCCCTTCAGCACCAATAAACAGCTCAGTTCCCAGTGCCAGGTTATGCCTGGGCACTAAACAACTACTGCAGCACCACCTGCTATTAGGCAATTTTTGGGGCTGTCTCGGGTGGTTTAGCAATTCATGCAATGACATCTGCCTTTGGTGACTAGTGTTTTCTGTCCCAGCCCTTCTCAGACAGTGAGAGGCAGACTCAAACCAGGACCATGTCGTTCACTGCAGGATTACCAAGTGCCTGCAGGATATGCAGAATGCCCTTTAGGGAGCTGCTTGTCCTGATCAGACTACCCTCCTTCCATGGTACTGTCTCTTCTCTTCCAGTCTTCTTCCAGTGCCCCTACAGACCTCCTCCTTCTGCCTCTCCTTCCCACTACATCAGTACCACTTATTCAATTTCCCTCTTTCTCTGGACCAGAAGATAAAGTCACTTTTCTTCCTGGCTAACCCCTCCTGCAATCTCTTTCCCCCTTCTTCAGACACTGCCCCTGTTCTCATCTGCTTCCCTAGCTTTCCACATTGCCTATTTGACAAGTGAATATCCATGATAGAGCATTCCCTGTGATACCTCTGCTCCTCCCTGTATGCCATACCTTCCAAGCGCGGAACCTGGGTATTGATCCTTTGGAGAAAAAAAGAGTCTGTATGGTTCTATGTAGCTCTGCTATAGGCTTTGCAGGATGATCTGCTCAGTGGAGAAATGCTCATGTTGACCATGCAGAAATAACTTACATCTAAACTGACAACAGCACTGGAAAAAAAGTAAAAATAAAAATATAAAAACTCAAAGAACCGTATAGCAAGTTTTGATTTTTATTTTTTTTTAAAGATGTCTTAAAATGTACCGTATTTCTCTATTTATTTATTTATTTGGTAGAGGTTCATACCAAAACCCCCAACAAACATAATTTCCCTTTTCCTCTGAAAAATACTCAGGGTTTTAATTCCTCAAACTCTTATATCACTTAGCATAATCGTTTCCTTTAGATGAGCAAACATCATGTCACAAAACAACCCTACACTCTCAAATTCTCTGGTCTGAAAAAAAGGGTGTAATATCCTGAGCAAAAGGTATATTTTATACTGCAGGAAGAGGGGCCATGGAAAGCTCACAGAGATGAGATCTGGTGCAAGGCAGAAAGACTCTCAGCTGCAAGCTCTGTGGAGTTGCAAGAGAGGGGATTTTATTCACAGAAAAGACCAGAGGGGTGACAAAGGCTCAGATTGTACCTCTGCCATTCTGGGTGAGAAGTCATTTTACTTGTTCCCAGTCACCACGATGATACTTACCCCCTCTGGAAAGTGCTCTGAGATCTACAGATGGGGAGAAGCACCATTGCTTAGCAGCTGTAAATATCCAAACCTGCTCCTCTTACAGTTCTCCTGCTCTCTGGACGTGTTGGATGCTCCCTTCACATCTCCCACTCTCTGGGTGTGCTGCTACAGACTGGGAAGCAAAGAGCATCTCTCATTCCCTATGCAAATCCATTGATGAAAACATAAAATGCATTATGCTGCTAAAACTTGCTGAGCTTGTCTGGATAAATGCCAAGGATTAACGGCATGTAACTTCACCATTGATTTGACAACAATGATGTTATGTGCCCTAAACACTGATGGGATTTGTGCAGTGTTTAGGATGTGGGCTCTGAGGTGGAAAAAAGGGATTGCTAGTAATTTTTTAAGCCTCTTTGGCTTCACCAAGGCAGACTGTTGGTATTATATAAATTCTTTAGATAAAATAAATATCAGTCTTTGTATTAGGAGGGCGGATATTTAACTTTTCCAGCATACAGGTGAATAAAAAATCTGACTGTGGATCGCTATAAGCCAGGAAATAAAAATTGCTCCATCCATCTAAAATATGAAGGAGAGATTGGAGTGGAAAAAGAATTGTGAAGGCCAGCAATAAAATCAGGATTGTGCCTTAAAAAGCACTGGGACAAAGATTTCTTTTTAGGTAGAAAACTAGAAACACAACCTGTCCCCGCTGTGATTGCCATCCCCCTGGCTCTGGTGTTCTGCAGCTTTTCAACCACAGGCCCTGTGGGACAAAATCTATTGTGAGCAAGAGTGGAGACCACCTGGGACAAAGCTTGTGATGTAGGGGTTGGCCATTCATTAAGCAACAGCTGCTGAGGTGAGGGAAGAGAGAAGCTACCATGACTTACAGCAGTTCAGGCTTAGCCCCTCACTCTTTAAGCCAAGCTGCAGCTCCCAGCTGTGCCACTGATGGCTGTTAGGGAGGCATGGAAATTTGCAGAGTTATCTGGGGACACAGTGATCTGCCTTTAAATGAAAAGTCTTTTTTAATAATACACTTGCTGAAAGGTAGGCTCCTAGATCTATATTTAAACTCCTTAATGCATGTCCTGATTTTCAAAGGTGCTCAGCATGTAGCAACCCTCCCACTAACTGGCTTCTTTTTTGCTGTGAACTATCCTCAAACAGGGGTTTTCAAGTGTTCTCTTTGCTTTTAACAAAAAACACTTATTCATCTAATAGGAAAAGAATATAACATCTGCCTTCTCTCACGTCGGCCCTCCCACTGTGTTAGCCCTGCAGCCCCAACTACAGTTAAGCATGGTGTGCAAATTGCACTGATAACACACCCTCACCTCCTCCCAGCCCTTATAAACTTCAGCAAGACACAAGCAGCCGTCAAAACTCAGCAGAAATCACTACTTTAGCGCTTTCCATGGTGTTTTGTGGGGGTTGAGTGCAGAGGAAAATGACTCTAGCTTCAGTTATATTCAGTTGCTCCTTCCTCCATCAGCATCCCGCTCAGACCTGGTAGAAAGGTTTGGAGCTCCTGACCATGGCATTAGCTTGGGTGGTATGCTTGTGTTTGAGGAACAAGAAGTAAGTCTTCTAAAGAAAGGACTACTCCCTTACAAAGATAGGAATAAATGCCCTGTGCTCACTTCTAGGGAGAGATTTTACTAAGTGCTTAGCAGCTCAAAGAGCTGAAACTGATAATGCTGGCTCCATAGTGATAATGCTGGCTGTCTTTTAGCTTGATTGCTTGCATATTGTCTCCTATCGACTTCTTGGTCCTTTCCAAAGGTAGATCTATGCAAGATTAAGAAAAGCATGATCATTTTTTCCCACTCACCAGCTCCCTCACACACATGATGTAGTATTTTCCACCACAGCAAGACTGGTATGAAGAAAACTTGCAACAGTATCACATTATTACCTGCCCTAGCTCTGTGTAGCTATTACGAACTTTTTTGTACCTCATAGAAATACTCCTCCACAGGGAAAACTTAGTTTGATTAGCATCAATTTTATCAGTAAATGATTCACTCCTTTATCACTAAACAGCTTACATCTAAATGTGGGGGACCATCTAAATGAGTGCAGTTGTACCTTTTGGGGTTGGCAGGTCTATTTGCAAGACAAAGCAGTGGAACTCACTCCTGAGTTCTCTAAGAGCTATCTGAAGAGTTGCACCCTCTTCACGTTAATAGAGACCAGCTGACTGGAGAGAACATGCACTTCAGAGAGGCTGCCTTTCTTGCCTCTCCTATGCCTGCAGCACACTAGTTACAAGCAGTAATCCCAGCTATATTAGCACTTCAGAATCGTGTGCGAACTCTCCATGGTTACACCTGACCAGTCACAGCTTCACTTAAACACTCTTCTCTTCACATTGGGGTTGTACAGAGCTTGGCATGGGGGTTGGAAACCGCACTGAACTCACCTAGAAATTGTCAGGTCAGAGTTGGTCATGCGGACAAACTAACAGCATATAAATACAAGCAAGAGCGATGCTGGATCGCTGATGCTTGCTTTACTGAGAAACATGACCTAGCATTTCTGCAACTTGTCCTGGGCAACATCCTTTACTAAATGCCTCATGTGCTGGCGATTACACATGATAGTTTAGGAAGGGATTCTTTCAGAGGTAAGCTAGACAGCAGATCCTAACGGAAAACATTTTGAGTTGGACTTGCATCCTAATTTTGCAATGAGTATGCTTATGAGCATATGCGCTAGTTTTTCTTCCTGTTATAGGAAAACAACAAATCTCACTGCTTATGCTCAGTAGGTGATAATGAAGCACAAACATTGTGCATCTTGTGAGAAGTCTCATCCCCTGAACTGGTGCAAAATGATTGCTTTCTACTCTCACTGGATGGGATTCTCCTCACCACCTCTGCTGGACCAGGAAGGAGTCAGAAATAGAATTGCCTCCCCTAAGGCAGCTGCCCAGGCTTCCTTCTTAGTTGGTCAAGATGTAGGCACTGCTGAAAGGTCTCATTTCACATTTCCTGCCCACCTACATGATAATGTGAGCTTTCTGGAGGGATCTCTCTTTCCACACTGACCGGACAGGGAGCCTGGGCAACTCATTTGGACCAGACACCTAAGTTTTAGACCGCTGGAAATTAGATGTGATGAGTCTCAGAAGATTACTTGTTGCTCCAAGGCTGTAGGCAGTGCAAAGTCTATACCACAAAAAACTTTTGTAAATTAAATTTACATTTCATTGAAGTATTTTGCCCATAAGAGACAAAAATGCGTGTCAAAGACAAAATGGGTATGATTAATTCTAGGGAATAAAGTTAGCTGTCACTTATTGAGTGTTTAAATATGTGGCAATATACCTAATTTTAGATGAAATTTAAGTGAAGATATATTTGTAATTTTTCTCTCAAAAGCCCATTCCCATCATCTTGCTGAACATGTGGAGTGTTCTGATCAGACATATGTGCCAGTCCTGGAGCAAGCTTCAGGCTGTTAGGTAGACAATGGATTTTGTTGGGTTTCCCTGTGAGATAAGTGGTGATGTGTAGGCAAGCGGCTTCTTTCCTGGTGCCTAACTAAGAGCACTGATGTGCTGCTAGTTGGTGTAGCTGAGAGAGGTACAGCCAGCCTGGGGTTCCTTCCTCCTCCCCGATCCAGCAATCTAGGCCTGTTCCTGCATGGAGAACATGCTGAAGGTCAGAACTCAAGGGCTGGGCAGCTTATGAAGGACTGAAAGATGCCATTTTGCTCCCTGTGCTCCTGGTGTAACCTCTGGTTTGGGAAACACAAAGGGGATGTTTCCAACACACTGCAGGAATTGCATCCACATATGGCTGGGGCTCCACTTTCTGCGTCAGGGCACAGTTTCCACCTTTTCCTCTACCTGCCAAATAAATTATTTCCTTTGTGTGCTCCAGTGAATGGCTTGGGATTTCAGCCTGTTCCCTGTATTTCTCCTTTCATTCTGCATCTATCAGGTCACTGCTGCCATTTGGTTAAATACAAGTTACCAGGTCTCTGGTACTGGGTGGCTGAGGAGAGATTTTCTTCTTTCCTGGATGCAAAGACGCAACTCTCACAGAGCTCTTGAAGAAAAACCTTGGCAGTGCTTTATGAATCTTGTTTGCTTCCCCTTCATTTTCTCTAGCAAAATGACAGATTTGGGCCCATGGAACTCAATGGGAGGTTAGGCCTGTCTGTTGTGGCTTTTTACTCCATATCTTAAGGAGGGATTGATCTCATTTTGGCATTTGATTTTAGAAAAGCCTTCATGCCCAAGAGCTGTGGCCAGACCTCAAGACCTTTTCTTGCTGGAACTAGGTAAGGTTGAACCTAAACTCTTATCTGTGTGCTTAGTGGTCTCTGCTCCCTTTTTGGGTGTCTTTCTGCTCAACTTTTGCTTTCTGTGAAGGAAAGCCTCTATAATGTGATTTTCTGGTTCCCATTTTTCCTTGCCTGCCTCCATGCACTGCGTGGGGAGGGGTCATGTGCGGAAGTGAAGTCCAAGGACTTTCCAAGACCGTGTGGCACCTAGATCCTTAGGGCAGTGAGGAGGGTGCACAGCGAGCTTACTTCCCTGGACTTCAGGAGAGCAGGCTTTTGTCTCTTCAGATCTCCTTGGTAGAGTAACATGGGACAAAGCCCTGGAGGGAAGAACAGCCCAAGAAAGCTGGTCAATACTAAAGCATCACCTCCTCCAAGCTGAGGGATGATGTATCCTGAACAAAGAGGAAATCAGGCAGAAATGCCAGGAGACCTGTGTGGATGAACAAGGAGCTTCTGGACGAACTCAAACACAAAAAGGAAGCCTACAGAGACTGGAAGAAAGGACAGGTAGCCTGGGGGGAATACAAGAAATTGTCTGAGCAGCCAGGAATCAGGTTAGGAAAGATAAAGCTCTGACATAAGTAAATCTGGCTAGGAATGTCAGGGGCAACAAGAAAAGCTTTTATAGCTACATTGGTGATAAAAGAAAGACTAGGGAAATTGTGGGCCCTCTCCGGAAGCAAACGAGAGACGTGGTTACCTGGGACATGGAGAAGGCTGAGGTACTCAAAGACTTTATTGCCCCTGTCTTCACTGGCAAGACCTCCAGCTGCACCACCCAAGTCACAGAAGGCAAAGGCAGGGACTGGGAGAATGAGGAACCACCCAATGTAGAAGATCAGGTTTGAGAACACCTAAGGAACTTGAAGGTGCACAAGTCCATGGGACCTGGTGAGATACATCTGCAGGTCCTGGGGGAACTGATGGATCAAGGCTGAGAAAGCTGGGCTTGCTCATCCTGGAGAAGAGAAGGCTCCAGGAAGACCTTAGATCAGCTTCCAGTGCCTAAAGAGGATGACAAGAAATCTGGAGAGGGACTTTTTACAAGGGCATGTAGGGACAGGACAAGGGGGAATGGCTTTAAACTGAAAGATTTAGATTAGACGTTAGGAAGAAATTCCTTACTATGAGAGTGCTGAGGCCCTGGCACAGGCTGCCCAGAGAAGCTGTGTCTGCCCCATCCCTGGCAGTGCTCAAGGCCAGGCTGGATGGAGCTTTGAGCAACCTGGTCTAGTGGAAGGTGTCCCTGCCTATGGCAGGAGGCTGGAACTAGATGAGCTTTAAGGTCCCCTCCAGCCCAAACCATTCTGTGATTCCATGAAATCAAAGCAAGGAAGTTTTCAAGGGCAGCTTTGGGACTGCTGTTATTGTCAGTGACCAAACTTGGTTTTTCTTCTTTCTTTTGGCAAAGTATTTGTTTGTTAAAAGTTTCTGTTTTGTCAAACCCCTGTTCATGCTCTGCATCATGCATTAGTCCCACTTCCTGCCAGGCCTGCCAGGATCCCTGCGCCAGGCGTATCAGGCCCCTCTCAAGTGGTGGAGACACTTCATAACATGTCACAAAGAGTTTCCCTTTCTTCAGCTTGAAGCAACCCTTGTTTCTCAGTTGGAATAAAGCTGTGTCATTTATTTGGAAGAGAGTTTGTGTCTCTTTTTCAAGGAGGGGCAGAACCAGAAGCAAATCAACAAAAAGCCAAGGGCGGGTTACAAAGACCCACAGAGCAGAGCTCCTTCACAAGCATCCTTGAGATGCCCACTGGGGTGTCCTGTTTAGCTGCTTGATCCCATAGAGGACCTGCCAGTACCCCTGGGCACCCTGTGTCTCACAGCCTGCTGCCTGGCATCATCCCTTCGGGAGATCTGGCACAGATTCCAACCAGACTGTCATTTCCAGGTCAGTCTCCGCATTTCTGCTGACCATGTTGCCTCCATCATGAGATCATGTCTTTCCAGAGAAATCCCGCTAATGCCTTCATTCTGCGAGACCGGTATATATAGGGGGAGCTTCCCTGGGGATGCACTGTGCAGTCCAGCCAAGGCATCGCTATCTCCCCAGCGTCTGCAGAGCCCCCACTGCTCTCCCCTTGCAGCAGCAGCAAGCATGGACATTACCATCCAGCACCCCTGGTTCAAGCGCGCTCTGGGACCCCTCATTCCAAGCCGTTTGTTCGACCAGTTTTTCGGAGAGGGTCTCCTCGAGTATGACCTCCTGCCTTTGTTCTCTTCCACTATCAGCCCCTACTACAGGCAGTCCCTCTTCCGCAGTGTGCTGGAGTCGGGCATTTCAGAGGTAAGGGCCCTTTGACTTCCTCTCCTTTTCCTTCTTCAACCTACTCATGCCTCCATCTGCTCCTCCCCACCCGCGGCTTGCTGGCAGAAGCTGGTGGCTATAGCCTTGCTTTGCGGTGCAAGGGGGCAAGGAGAACCTCCGGCCCTACACCAAGCACCAAGAACCCTCTTGGGCACGGAGGGAAACCCTTGCCAGGGAGGAGGCTTCCCTTTAAGAAACAGAAACCATTTTGGCTCCTGATGATTATTTCTGCCACATAAAAGGCTACCTTTGCTGCCCACCCGCTGGCTGTATGGCAAGGGAGGAGATAGGCTGCTCCTGGAGTAAGCGCCTTCAAAGGCAGCTTGGCATGGGAGAGGACCCCAATGAGCCAGAGCTTCCTCCAGATCCTTCCTCTGCCTCAGGAGCTGCTTTTGCAAGCCCAGGCTGGAGCAGTTCTCTGAAGGCAGCTTGTAGGAGTAGTGTATAGCCATGAGGGCTGTGATCCGAAGCTCAGGGACTGGTGCATTCTCTTACTGGTTTCCTTCTAGAGCTAAAACCACAAAGAAACTATAAATTGCCAAAAGGACAAAATGTGTGCTGTCAGAGAATATCACTGGTTTTAATTCCCCCTCTCTGCTGAGTACAAATGCCTGGTGCATCTGGCAGATTGCTGTGTGCAAAGGGGTCCCTGGCACAAGAATAGTGGTGAGAAGTGATGCTTCTCCCCAGAGCAGTAGCAATGGTGCAGATGCTCAGTGTCCCTGAGTCCCTGCGATGCGAAGGAGACCCCTGCTGAGGCCCGTAGTAACAGAAGGAGAAACCTTGCCACTGCCAGACCATCTCCATCTTTTAAGCTCCCTCTATGCTTATAGCTTGGATCTTACTGTCTAACAATGTTCTTTCAGGTGAGGTCTGACCGGGACAAGTTTACAATCATGCTAGATGTAAAACACTTCTCCCCTGAAGACCTGAGTGTGAAGATTATCGATGACTTTGTGGAAATCCATGGCAAACACAGTGAAAGACAGGTAAGTGGAAGTGATGATAATGGTGGAGCAACTGGGGAGCTGAGCTCCATTTTCTTTCTTTCCAACAGCCCTCAGCTGAAGCGAAAAAAGGAGTTATTTATCAATTGTCATTATTGGCATGGCCTGTTCCCATAGAGCCCCAAACTGATAACTGACAATATCGAGCTAATCCGCTCCTCTTTTGTTTATTTTCAACCATCATCTTCCATAACCATCAGATGACGATGTCCATTGTTCACTAATAACACTGGACCAGACAAATAACATCATCTGGCGCTGCTCAAGCACGGCTGAGTTTTCATAAGCCAGAATTGTTAGTGAAAACAGAGTTTTCATATGCTGATCTGCGAGAGAAAGCGAGACCAAACAAAACAAAAGAAAAACAACCAAGTGCCTCAGGCTTGGAAACTTCTGACACGTATGTCATGGAAATATCTGTGGGGGTCGAAAAGTGAATTATACCAGCAGGGGTTTAATTATTCTCATGCATTTTTTTGGCCAGACAAGGCTCTAGCCTGGAAAAAGTATGTATTTTTTAATATAGATTTTTTTTTCCAGAGAAGGAGAGCAGCCGTTTTTACAGATGACTTAAAAAAACCCCAAACATTTCTCATTCTTTTGGCCAAAATAAAAGGGGGCCAGGATTGTGTACTTTGGCTGATATACCTCTCCTGGCTAGTAAGGCAATACATGGGCACAGGCGTGTGCATTGCTTTTACCTTTGCAGAACCCCAGACTTTCTCTGCAAGCATCCTTTGAAATTGGAGGCCACGGCAAGGGCCCCATCAAAACCAGATCCCAATCTATAACATGGCCAAAATCAGATCCTGCTGTTCTGCTCAGCTCTTGCAGCTTCAGGGGCATTGCTGGGAGACACCTCCCCTACAAACCTCTGAAATAGAATAGGAGCAGAAATGTACCCGGTGATACCGGTGGTACAGTGTCATGATAAGCCAGCGTGAATGTGGACCCCTGTCCAGTGCAGCTGCAGCACCAGGCAGTGGGGCACAGTGTGGTGCTGGGGGGTTTCTGACGAGCTTTCCCCCCTTTCCCCACTGCCTCTCAGGATGACCATGGCTACATCTCCCGCGAATTTCACCGCCGGTACCGCCTGCCCGCCAACGTGGACCAGGCTGCCATCACCTGCTCCCTGTCCAACGACGGCATGCTGACCTTCTCTGGCCCCAAGGTCCCTTCCAACATGGATGCCAGCCACAGCGAGAGGCCCATCCCTGTGTCCCGGGAGGAGAAGCCCACCTCCGCGCCTTCCTCCTAAGCCCGCCTGCCGCTGTGGTATGCAGGCTGCCACTGTCTGCAGGTCTCATTCCCAGAGCCATTGCATAGGTACCAGTGAATATCCAGAGGGGTTTATTTTGTTGGTTACCCCTCATCCTTTGTTTCTTTTATTTCCCCCCCCTTTCCCTTGGATGGGACTAGGGGCTGGGTGAGCAGCTGGTGGACTTTGAAGCTTAAACCTGCGAGCTGTGCTGTGGGGAATGGCATGGATGGCGCATGCTGCCATGCTGTTGTACGTGCTGAGAGGGTCTTTGTCCGGTGCTGTAGTCCATAACCATCACCAGGTGGGAGGGAGTGCACAAGTAACACAGGCTCATGGTGCACCAGGTCTTGAAGCGAGGCTTGGGGCAGGGGAAAAGCCCTGCAAGCTTGCTCTACCCTGCGCAGAGTTAAACTGGTTGCTCTTAAAGCAAAGGAGCCAAGCCCCGCACCTGGGATCCTGTGTACATGTGATGAATGTGCCACGAGTTCCTTGCAACCGCAGGAGCAATAATACCTTATTTTCAGGGGTTGCAGTGTACATTTTTCCCCAGCAAAGTGTTTAAGTGTATCTGTTCACACCACTACCCTGTCGTTTCCCTTGGGGGAACTGACAGGAGGACAAGCACGTCTTTCCACCGTCTTAGTAGGCCCTTGGGGGAGAGAAGGGGGCTCACCGCTGTGCAGAAGCTTCACATCCCCAGCAAGCTCTCCCCAGCCTGCGCGTAACACACCGTGTCCCTTGCTCTTGCTGTAATCCTAGGGTAGCTCCACCTCTTCCACTGGTATCTGGCACTCAACCTGAGAACACGGTCAGTGGCGGTCAATAAAGAGATATAGGAAACACGCAATTGGCTCTGGGGGTTTCATTTGTTCCTTTCTAAGGCTTTTGAAGGTGGTGCCTAACACTGTTTGGAGGATGCGCTTTCCACCACTGGAAGTACATTTTGTGATGATGACTTGCTCTTTCTCTCATGTTCCTGTTATCCTTCATGCAAGCAAAACAAAAGGATCAAAAAAAGAACAAAATTCAACAGCTCAACAACCACACCATTTCAATGACCAAGTTCATTGCATCAGTAAAGATGGCAATGCAAAGCTCACTCGCATGACACAGTGTGAAGGATTTAATCTGAAATGAATGATTGAAACTGTTTGATGGCAGGACAGGTAGGGCATAGGTAGTAGCTCCCCTGCAATTGCCACGCATGAAATCCATGGCTCCCAAGCTTGCATAGGTGTGAGCATTCAAGACTGAAGGTTTCAGAACTCATGCTTGACTCAAACAACTTTCTATGCAGATGGAAATCCAGGGTGTTTAGGAAAAATGTAGCATCAGTAATGACCCCAATTCCACATAATTAACGCCATAGATAGAATCAACTTGATCAGTGAGTGTTTGTCCTCTTAGTAAAGATCTTCACATCCAAGTGCCGCAATGCAAGGTGGAGCTATTGAGGTCCACCTTGGCTCCTAAGTAGAGAAGGTCACTGTTTCCCCAGGAACAGACATAAGTTTGTTTCAATAAATACATCTCTGGGTACTCCTGGATCAAAACGAGGCAGTGCAACAACAAAACAAGCACATCCTTCCCAGGAAAAAGCACATATCCATGCTGGAGAGGAGAGGAAAGTTGGAGAAAGAGTATTTGCTCTGCCAAAGGGACAAATCCATCAACCTCCTTCTGTTTGCTGCTGATCAGCTCTGGAAAAGAGAGAAAACAGATGCAGGGTTTTTCTCATGGCGTGGGTTTAAATATTAATATGAGCCACAAACACAGAAGCTCTGGGCCTATTTAAAATTAAAGAGCCATTTCTTCCAGCACATCTAGGCCAAAACCCAAGAAGGAGTGGGAGTCAGGAGCAAGGATGTTATCCATTGTCTGGAGAAAGTGAGTGTGCCCCAGGGCTCCTGTCCCTGCCTAAACCCCTTGAGGCCAGGGGTGCTGGGAGCCTTACTGGGACCAACATCACAGCATCTGTGACAGAGCCGGCAGGGAGCAGGGTGGCTGGGGGAGAGCCATGGAGAGGGGCAAGCCTGCAGGAGCGGGGAATGCAGCAGAAGCAGGGGTGAGAGGGAAAGGAGGGACATTACTGTCTGGTAATTAGAAAGCAAGGAATCCCCTCAGTGCCTGACACTATTTTAAGCCTATTTTTTATTGAGATTAATTATTGGGCAATCCCAAAGCTGTCTACCAAAAACTTGCAGCCTGTTGCATTTTTGTCTCCAGGGGACAGGTGTGAATGAGTGTGTTTTGGGAAAGGGCAATTTCCTATTAGGAGCGAGCTTTCTCAAATCCCCACCATGTGCTGACGTCTCTCTCCTTCCTGACACAAACTCAGCAAAGCCAGGAGGAAAGAAACCCAAACCAGCCCCAAACATTTAGCCCCTACTGAAACCTCTCAGAGGTGTAAAAATAGGGCAGTACCTTTCTAGTGTGATGTGTGCAGACCTACAGGTGTCTGAGCAGTGTGTGTCTGTCTGTCCCATTAAATCACATCTGAACTATTTTGGGGCCCCTTTTTCCATCTGGGTGGCAGAAAGTGAAAGTTTTGATGGCAGGAAATCAGGGCAGGCTTTGGGGCAAGCCAGGAGCTGTGCAGAGGAGGCAGCAGCTCCTGCAATGCAGTGGGTGCTGAAGGACCCATGCAGCCCCTTGCTTCTGGGGCGAATCCTGGGGACACCAGGCCTTGGCTGTCTCACTGCACTGAACAGGACTGATTTTAAAGCCCTTTGCAATCCATCAGCTAATTAAAAACATGAGTGGCTGCTAAAAGCCTCTGTGCAAGGACACGCGGGATGGCTGGTGGTGTTTTGTGCCACCAAATGTGTCACCGAAGGCTCCCCTGTCCCCAGGCCCAGAGCCCCCCCATCCCCAAGGGATTAATTTGCAACAGAAGAGCTTGAGCGTGGGCATAACAGCTCCCTGCTTACTATCGTCTATGTGTCACTCAGAGTATTTCACGTTTCTCACTCTAAAGTATTCGCAGTCTGGAACTGGGACACTCCTCCTCCTCTTCCATGCACTTGGCTCTGCAAAAAATTATTGTCTCTCTTTAATTTTAATTTAAAGAAAGTCTTGTCATTCATAGCCTATGATCAGGGCTTCAAGGAGTTCTTCACCACAGCTTTCTACACGAATTCGCCTGTTTGTTATTAAGGTGTTGGTGACACTCTTCAGTGAGTAACAACATCTCTTAGAAGTCCTTTGGTTAGCAGCTCAGTCGATGATTTTATCATGGAGAGAAAGACAGTGGAGGGCCCTGCCCACAGGGCACTGATGGCACCTTCCAGCATCAGCATCAGGGCAGATTGGTGTAGGGTGGTCTGTAACCAGAGGTTTTTACTGAGGGTGACTATTCAGCCTTATTGCACTGTGGTTTGTGTGCCCTGCTGTCCGTCTCCACTCAGAGTGCTGACCCTGCTGTCTACAGCAAAGCAGAGATGGCTTTATCTTCCCCTCCTTGAGAAATTAAGGGCCCCTGAGGGGGATGCATCAGGCAGTGGTCCAGGCCCACGCATCCTTCTCCTACAAGTTCCCAGTCCTCACACAGGCCCCAGGGACCCCATGGTGGTGGCAGCGACGTAGGGGACAGCAGCAGCTCCTAATGCTGTAGCTGCCCCCTCCCCTCCATGGCATTGCACTGCTTGGGCAGGGTGCGTCGCCTCTGCTAGATCCCCTCTCCTCCAAGGAAAAGCTGGGAGCAGGGGCTGGCAGATTGCGACCTGCAGGCTGCCAGCCGGGAAGCTGTCCCTGGCTTCTGTCAGAGGACAGCCCACGGGAAAGGGAGGGATTTCCCGGCAAAGCCGTGTCCCAGCAGGGTGGCAGCCTTTCCCAAGGGCTGCTTTTGTCCATCGCTGATTTCGGCATCTCCCGGGGGCACAAGGCAAGCAGGCACATGGACCCAACGAGGGATACACAGCTCTGGTATTTCTGGTTTCTGATTGATA
Organism: Coracopsis vasa; assembly: GCA_026283785.1. Classification (NCBI taxonomy): domain Eukaryota; kingdom Metazoa; phylum Chordata; class Aves; order Psittaciformes; family Psittacidae; genus Coracopsis; species Coracopsis vasa. The sequence goes on from JANHGB010048467.1 coordinate 58,005, forward strand.
CGCAAGTCAGCCAAAGCTGCACAAAGATCAGGAGCAGTGTGAAAGCTTTCCATGGATCCCCTCACCCCCCCTTTTTTTTCCTTTAAAGCAAATTCTGTTACAAGCAGCCACTGTAACCCCTCATCTCCTTGTCATTGTCATCAAGATTTGGCCTCTGACATACAGGTCTCTACAAATGTGAGATCAAAAGAGCAGTAACTGCTTCTGTTGGCAACAAAAAGGGCTCCAAACACATCCAGAACACCCCAGTGCTCTCTCAATAGCGTGTAACACACACGCTGGGCGCACCTCGGTGATTTACTGCTTTAGTGTTGGGCACCTGGGTTTGGGAGATGCCACAGTCAGGTGACTGCAGTGGCATGGGCTCTGCCCCCACTAACCCAGACTTTGTCCCTCCGGTGTGACCTCTTGTCAGGATCGGCTTGGAAAACCACCAGCCCATGTGAGGAGAGGAGGTGACTGCTGAGTCCCACATTTCCCAGCTCCTGATTCAGCTGTGGGGCTTTTCCCAGGGGAATTGCAGGCGGGTCCATTACACAGCCCACACAGCAGTGCAGGAGCCAGGGTACGTGGCTGCACTTCACTTTTAAGGAAAAATGTGAGGTTGAGACATGACACAGATGTTTGTGGCATATCTTAGAGTACAGCACAAGCAGGATAAAAGTGAAATCCCAGGGGCTGGGGCAAGATGATGGAGTGATGCAAGTCAACCAAACCCAGAGGACTTGTCTGTGCCTCCAAGGCCATGCTCCAGCCGTCTTGTAGAGATCTACCATGCACTGTGAGGGCCCTGAACTCTTTAGGAAATGGTCCTTCTGCTTGGCAGGGGTAGGCTCAGCCCAGCCTGGAGAAGCTGCCCTGCCTCTGCAGGGATGCTGGCAGCTGGGCTCAGCAAAGCCTGGTGCTAGTAAGGAAATCCCTGTCAGCCACCCCACTTCACCCCATGGCTTTGCCTGATGTCCTGCTTTGCTTGCCCTTTCCCAGCCCATGTCTGCCCAGAGAGCTGTGGGGACAGGGTGCCAGTGGGGACTGCCACCACCACTATGCTGTGGAAGCTGTAAATTGGGGTCGGGGGGGAGACACACCTTTGCCCACTGCCTACAGATGTCTGGCAGAGTGGCTGCCACCTCCAGCATGCTGCGGAGCACACAGCTGTAGGAAATGTACCTCCTTGGCTGGGAAGGCACAGAAGATGATGGGGGCTTGAGCACAGGAGCAGTGCTTCCTGCTGTGACTGTGCCCTGCTCT